>JASKDV010188606.1:0-11780 GCA_032466395.1 Aegires albopunctatus
TTATTATTATTATCATTATTATCATTATTATTATTATTATTATTATTATTATTATTATTATTATTATTATTATTATTGTTATTATTAATAATATTAATATTATTATCATTGTTTTATAAAGGTGTCTTATTAATTTACATACCTAAATAGCAGAATGGCTGCTATACACAAAATTATTGCCCAAGCAAGATGCTTCATAACATCAGGATCAAGCAGATCCCATATCATTTGCTTTTCACACAGATCCCCCTTGCGTTCAAAACCAGAGGCACACTGGAAGCAATCTGTATCCTCTGAACCTTTACATGTCAGGCACGAATCATGGCAGTGTTTGCATACTCCCTGTAACAGAAATGTTCAATATCATTCTTAGATATATAAATACATGTATTGTTATTGTCAAGCTTTGTGCGTCAATATAACAATAATGGTTAAAAAATAGTTTTTCACAGAAACAAAATAAATGAATGATGATGATCATAACAGCAAGAATTATAATTATAGAAATAATGAAGCAAATTCATTTGATTAATATATGATATATGATATAGATGATAATAAAGTACCTTCAGAAAAGAGTAATTATATTGCATAGATAGATCACATATTCTTATTTTAAAATTCTATTGATTTTTTCTCAAAATATATCTCTTGATATTTTCATATGATCTAGAATTGGTATTTCAAACCAACCATTGATACTTCTTAAAAGTTATATGTTCACATTTGTTCCCATTCCTTTTTCTTTGAAATAAGAATAAAGACAATGGTGAAGCCAAAGACAAGAGATACCTGCGTATGTAAAAGAGGTTTAGTAGAATTTGGTTTGATGGGTGAGGCCAACTGTATTGCTTGAACACTTCCATAATAATGTTGGGGACAGTGAGCCACACAATTTTCCCCCATCTTAAAGAAACCTGGTTTACATTCTGAAGACAAAGAAGAAATAATAATCATAATTTTTAAAACGAAAAATAATGAAAGAAGCTGTCAAATTGAATGCCTTTTATATTATCTAATACAATGAAAATTGACTTATTGGGCAAATACGAATGAAATCTAAAGATTTATTAAAATTTGTATGTATATTTTGTTGACATGTCTCTATTTTTTATTCCTTTTATAGATCTGTATTTCATAAAATTGAAATAGTATTCATTTCTTTCACTGTAATGAAAATAATAGAATGATTTCAGATAGTACGAGTAAATGTCATACATATCTAATACTGCTTTTATTATTAATGGTAATGAAATCATCTCTAACAAAGTAAACATAATTATATTTTAATGAACATTATTTTGTATTTGTAAAAGCAAGGGGTGAGTCACAAGTTGATATTAGTTGTATTAAGTAAAAACCACAAACAACAGATGCAGAAACACAAACTGAGTAAAGAGCAAACTAGCACTTGCAAGTATAAAAACAATGAAAATATTCAATGCTGAGATTGGCATTTCCCTCAATAAAATTGTTTTCAGGAGAGGATTTGAGATCTATGCATATGTTAAAGATAATGCACATTTAATACACATATTAGAGATGATCAAATAGAATAATAGTATTATCTCTTACACAGAATGGATCTATTTCAAATTGGATTTCAATGAGATTATATAAATGGTGCAATGGTAATTTGTGATTATCATGCAATGCACATAAAATAAGGACATAATATAATTGCTTTAATGTCTACTATCCCATATCTCACTTTTCTTTTCTTTTTTAATAAATAGTGCAAAAATAAGGAAGAATATAAAATTAAAAATAAACCCTGTAACAAAAGAAAATTGATACATTTCATAGTTTGCATATCATACTTTCTATATCAAAAGAATATGCACCTATAGTACTTTTACTTCCCTACAAAAAATACAGCTTATGACATAATGTTATAAAAATTGTGATTTATTTCCTTATTTTAAAATGGCCTGAGATTCAATTCATCATACAGTTTTATATTAAGATGGCATATCAATGGTGTATTCACTTTAAGGGCTGATTCATGTTTTTCAATGAATGATACAAATGTAAACACTCAACAAAGAATTTTATTGAAAAGACAATTTGGTATCAATAGGTACTACTAGGGACAAAATATTCATAATACATCTTTATTAATTTTTATATACTGATCTTCCTTTTAAAGATATTGATAAAGAATGTTATTATATAAGAGGTGATGAATTTTCCATTAGTAAGGTTTCCTCCTCATTATATATATATAATAATATATATATTTTTTTTTAATTACACAATTTGTAATTAATTAGTAACACTACTTAAAAAAGTGATATGGGACAATAAATATTAATAAAGAAAACAAAATAAGGTCAGGGTAGACTAGAATATTTAGTACAAATGGGTTTATCTCATGAATTGGAAGCAAAAATTTCATTAATTATTTAATCTCCTATGACAAATGAGCTTTTAACATAAGCACTTTTAGGAAGTTAGATGAATAGAAATAATTTTTCACTAAAATTAATTGCATGCATGCTTACAACCTTAGTCAAGAAATCAAATGAGAATGGGTATTTAATGATGAAAATTATAATTCTTAGAATGAGTTATGCAATGTAAACCATGCAATTTGCTACATTTATGTAAAATCAAATGCAAAATGAAATGAAATGAGCTTTATATTTGGATCATGTATGCAAACAAAATTATTTCATCCAGCTATTTTCATTTATACCGAATTGTATTCAAGTTAATTCATTCTCGTATTCCAAACATGCTTTTATCTAGGGAATGCAATCAGATATTGAAAAAAAAACAAAACAACAACTTACATTGCATTGCTTAGGTTACTGTGCGAAATCTCGCTACAAAATTGTATCATTCCGATGAGAGATATACTTCTAAAAGTATTGATGAAGATTCTTTATTTATCAATATTGTTATTTGAGAGAATTCTTACAGCATAGTGGAGACAACCACTACTCTTTTTTCTTGTCAGATTTGAAATGTAATATGATCCTGAAGTTCCTTTATATTTCCTGATTTCATATGAGATGCAGATAAACCAACACTGACTCTCTCCCATAAAGTAAAGAAAGCATGAGAGAAATAGTCACACAGTTCACCATAGAAACAAATAAAGAAGAGATCTACATGAGAAACAATGGAATAATGATTTTAAGTTTAAAAAAAAAGAAAAGGAAATAAGCACAAATGATATAAGAATGATACTTGGGGTTTTAATTATGGAGGTAAAGATCGGTTCATAGCTAAATAGAAATTGTAATTTATAATGTCCTGAAAATTGATACACATAAAAAAAAAATCCTTTTTGCATTAAAGTTTATTGAAGGATTTGATCAATCTTTCCATGGAGAAGAATGGAATAAACATGCATTTGAGGGCAATCTATGAATCCTATGAGAAGAAATTCTTGAGCCGGTCCAATAAAAAGTAATATCAGCCATCTAGTTTCAGCTTGTCGAAAGCATATAGAAAGAAAACTTCCAGATTTTGTAAGGCAGCTATAATAATATGTACAAATAAGTTCATATTTGCATTAATAATGATTGTGATATATATGATGAGAGGCGGCTCTTTAGTGTCTTTTCATACAAACATATTTTGCTATCCTCCTTGAACAATTGATGAAGAATTTCTCAAAGCATCTTTAATGTTTGAATATAAAGAAAGCATTATATCAATGGAAGAAAAAGGTTTCGAGTAGCAGATTACTTTTTCTTCATTAAAAGCTTATGTTCCATAAATCATTTGTAATTTGTACATTTTTTTTCCCCACCATTTATATGATTCAACAACTTAAAAACAAGGATAAATAAAAAAAGTAGGAAAAAGTGTCAATGAATACATTATTACACTTTATTTCTTCAGCTGGTCATATAATACTATTTGGATGAAAAAAGGTATGAAATGCATCAAAAATTTACATAGAAGTACATATAAATCATCAAATAAATCTCATTGCTTTATAAACTTCCCTGGAGCTTTGGGCGCAATTGAGTCTCCTCCAGACATAATGGCTTAGGAGTCTCTTCAGCACTATTAGTGGTATCAGCCAGTCCCAAGCTCAAGTAAAGGAGGGTCGTGCATTGGACCAGCAATCTACCACTTATCGGAATTAAAATACAAATTCTAAAAATGTCATTTGCCCTAAAACTCATTTCAGCTTTATGTCCAATTTGAACAATTAATCAATTATCCAATTAAGAATTAAACTCCATCATAACAATAGAAAGGAGCTACTAAGAAATGGGTCATTATTCCCTCACTAAATGACTAAAAAATGAGTATTATGAGTAGATAAATCTAAAGCTTTATAAACAGAAAAACCTCGGTTTAACGTACCTGGTCTATAATGTACACTCAGATGCAAAGTACCGTTTTCAAATTCCTGAGTACCGAGTCCCAAAGTTGTTTTTTCTTCATAAATCACCTGGTCTTCAACGTACATGGCTAAAACGTACCTTTGGATGCAACAGACTATTTTCGGGAAATTATTTCATCAGAAACCATTTTTACAACATATTTTTTCCCCATAGTATCGAGATCTTTGATGAAAACCATCAGGAGAAGACATCTTGATTTTTTTGGACATGTAAACAGAGCAGATGGACTGGGGAAACAACTTCTCTTTGGGAAAATCTGCGGAGTGAGAGATAGATGAAGACAACGGACAAAATACACCGATAGCCTCAATAAATTTGCGACTGGGAAAGAGTCCACCATCAGCGAATTGATAAGAATGGCTGACAACATTGAAGAGTGGAGATCCATGACCGCCTGTATCTGCAACAGATCTGGCACTTGAAGAAGAAGATCAAGACTCGATAATTTCATCACTAAATTTTAATGCGAATAGAACATTTTTTACTGTACCCCTTCTATGACATAATATTAATATCATGGGCTAGCGGTATGAAGGTTGTAAAGGTTCGCCGTGGTCTCGAGGAAGCTAGACTGATGTTCACACCTGACTGTGCAACACCAATCCTTTCAAGAAATGATCGTACGGGGAAACTATTGTTGCATTATATGACAGGGTACTATTCTCCCTCATATCTCTAGATCTTAAGATGTCGGCATTTTTCAGGGGAACACGATGTCTGATTCTAAGTCTATTGCCCCATTGAATAAGGTCGCGGTAATATGAAAGAAAATGAGCAATGACAAGGGGTGGGGCTTGATTCAATACCTCTTGTTTCCACTGTCCAATCATTGGAAAACCTAATGACGTGTATGATTTCTTCAACCAATTAAAAAAAATCCACTTAGATGTAATAACAATAACAATATTAATAATGATAGAGGTTTATATGTGATGTGTGTAGCTTGAGACTGAGAATGAGGAGACTTACATTTACATTGTGATTGAATTTCATTCCCATTTCACTGTTGTCTCAGCAATTTAAAATTTTACATACGTTTGATCTCCCATTAATTCATTTAACTTCGTCATGGTATCAAATAGAAAAGCTCTCTCTTCATGGGAAAATGACGGTAATTTCTCAAATTTGAGGCGGACGGAAGCAGGCCGATATTGCTAGACAAATGATGGCTTTGTCAAAGACCATGATCAACACCATTTGTTCAAATCGAGAGAAAGTTGAATCAATTGCAAGTCAAAGTTCAACTTTTATTAGTTTTAGCACCAAAAACAATGCTGTTATCACCCCTCAAAACAAGGCCCAGAATGCACCAGATTGCACAGATTTTAATCATTTGTCAAAAATTTTCTGGGGGAACATACCCCTGGATCCCCCTTGTTCGCGTGCACGCGCATGCTCATGGTTTCGCCACTTCGCAGATTTATCCCCCTTAAAAAAGTGGAAACTGTTGATACATTGTACCTCGGCTATAACTATTTTTGCGGTCTGGAGGTGGTGCATTAAACCGAGGTTTTACTGTATATATCAATGAATTCAACGATCTAAGTTCATAATTTAACAAACGGTAAGACATCATAGAGTTTGAGAATGCAATCATTATCTTTAAAAAAAAAAAAGAAAGAAAAAAAGACAGGCCTACAACTGTAGATAATAACTCAATAAAAGTTTGGCACAACTGAAAAAATAAAAAATACATTTTTTCACCAGAAATTCTTTGAAAAAACATGAAATTTTGTAAAACATAATGAGTATTTTTCATTTTAAAATTTGGATGGATATATATGATAGTTCCATTACCAATATAAATGGCATATTCATTCACAATGATTCATCATTATTGTAATGGATGGCAGAGAAAATTTGTAATGAGAATAATTCCAAGCAATATAATTTGTCTTTTCATCAAGCAAAACATTGAATGATTCTTTTGAGTAATTATTTCAAATGGTTTAAATTTTCATCCCTTTGTCTTAGAAGGAATAATCTTATATTTATATGGAAAGATCAAGACCTAAAATATGAATTTAATTATTTGAGTTGAAACGTAAAGGTCAATATTTTACACACTTGAAAGTTTGCATTTTACAGTGAAAAAAGGTTTGAACAATCTCAAAGATTTATTAATTTTTAATTTCTTGAATATTTTATAATTTTTTCCAAGTCTTAAATTAAGTTAAATTACTATATATAAAGAATACTCAAGACATAATTGTTACTTTGTTTCATATCAATAAGAGGCAACTCCTTTTAAATTTGAAAAGTTTCATCCTTGGTTTAAATGTCATACTTAAGGGTTGGTCACTATTATTCAGAAAACATTTACACATTAGAGATTAGAGAATTGTTAAAGTGAGAGAAGATACTGTTATGGAACATCCATAAACTCCTTTTTTCCCCTTTTGGAAAATCACATTATATTTACAGGGACAAATTTTTAGCTTTCTTCAGACTATGATCATGCATTCCAGAAATTCTTAATATTTTTTCATTAATAATTACCAAAGTGTAGTCCTAATTTTAAAACCACTTGAATTATATAAAAATCTGCTTCTTCAAGAAATTAAAAATAAGTGTATTCTATATCAATCAAGAAAATTAAAAAAATTAATTTGCATTGTCTACATTTATAAATAACAGAAATAAAACCCAAAATGTGAAGAAGAGATTAGAGTTATTGAGATAAAATATATATAAAATTTATGTTCTCTTGCTGCACATTAATTTCAAGGTTATTACTTCAATTTATTCCCATATTTCACGTTTGTTAGAGATATTTAGTTTCTCAACTAACTGATTGTAATATATTATTTGATCATTAATGGATTACTTTTCTCATCTTGAAAGATTCATTATGAAAATTAATCACACTATCATTTCACATAATAAATAAAATGCTCTTTTACCCAATCACAGAAACATGTGTACAAAAGACATTCAATATATTTACTCTTCTTCCTCTGACCACCCATTAAGCAACAATCATAATCTATAAACCAATATACATCTCTAGGAAAAATAATGGCTTATGTGACTCGACATCTATTATTAATCTCTGCTCCTGAATACTGGTAGACATAGATGTTATCTATTGAAATTAGAAAGGTTACATTTATAGATAGTGAAGGTGTTTTTGTACTTGGTGAGTGTTGGACCAGATTCCTTTGAATTAATTCATACATTTATTTTGTATAGGAGTGTCAATGAGATTGATCTACCTGTTTGTTCAAAAGGGAAAACTCCTTTAAATCCTGGAAAAAAATGAAAACCTTAAGTCATACATCACTTGTTTTACCAATAACCTGTTTATATTACATGGTGAAAATGTCAGGGCTTTCTGGATACTTTTGAACTTAAATACTGATCTCTATCGCTACTGCAGCAGTAAAGGTGAGTAGCATTTGAGGATACACAAGCAAAGGCTTACAAACTTCTCTTAAATTTCTGTTTCATTGGTGAATCAATATATTACATGTTGAATACATAGTATGAGATTGAAGTAAACATAAAGTTAAACTTGAATATAAAAAAAAAAGCAATAATAATAATAATAATAATAATAATATTAACAATGATAATGATAATGATGATAATGAGGAGGATGATGATGTTGATGAGGATGACAATGATGATAGTGGTGGTGGTAGTAGTGACGATGATGATAATAATGATAATAATATGGATTGAGACATTTTTTTTGCAAAACTATCTGCCTATACTCGTCATACATAGATATTCATTTATTTGCTTCTCTTGGTTGGATGAAAAATTAATTTTTCTTTTGCTTTTTTTTTTCTTTAATTTAAAGATATTAAAATATCAAGTAAGGGCTTGACTGTGGATCAAAGACCTTCAAATGCAATGTGATAATATAAGTGATCATGACAAAATGACTTCACCACATTTCCATTTGACTACCATTTTTAAAAATCATTTGTGGGTTTTTTAAATAACGCAATATAATTTTCACGCTTTGTATTAATTTTTTCTCTGATTCAATCAAATTTAAAGAGCTACCAGAAACTATGCCAAACTTTGATCCTATAAAAATCTCAAAGATATATCTGAATTTTGTAACAAAGCATTCAATTTCATTCTAATTGATTTTCTACTTATGTTTGATTTGTCTAATGTCTTCAATATCTTAAAATTTACTCATTGCTTTCTTCCTCGAAAAGCTTAAAAATGTGTATTAAACATGTAGGACTTTAAAATGTGTCCAGTCCCTAAAGCATGTCTATCCCCGGAAAGCATGTCCTTTGCGGACTGAATTGCATTCTTCTCGCGTTAGATGTGCAAATCGCAGTCTAAAACGCAGTTTCTCCAAGTTGGTGAAGGCGGCAGATGTGATAAGAATAAAATGAAATAATGGTCTTTGGTTGAGTTCGTACTAATATTATATCACCCAGTTTAGATCTATGCTCATTTTGCTTGGTAGAAATGAAAATGAAATGGATAATCCCATTAATACCATTCCCAATGACTTGACGAAAAACGGAAAAGGAGAGCGCCACGAACGAGAAGTCTATAACGAATTGCAGAATGATTAATCAATTTACCAAATTCTGAAAATAAAAAGTCTTAAGAACCTTTAGTTTGTCAGAGTCAGTCTGCTGGAGGAAAAAGAATTATGTTGTAAGAAATTTAGGTCCAGATCTAGAGATCTTGATCTAGATAAAATAATACCTAGGCCAAATGATTAGATCAAGAATCAAAATTTCATAACTTTTTACATCAAGCCCATTGGATGTTGCTTTGTGTGGAATTAAAACGGTTTAACTCGTTGCGCAAAATATGAACTTCAGGAGATGGACACGCTTTATGAACCTGACATGTGTGGAGTCTTATAAACATGTAAAATGTTTTCCTTGAATGCTTTAATAAAGGAATTTTAAACTTTGTCCACATCCTGAAAACTAGAAAAAACACTTTAGCATGAACAGGATAAGAATTAAACTAAAAGTATATGAGTAACAACATTTGATTAGATAATTTATACAATACTAACAAAGTTGAACACATGAACAATTAATAAAAATCAAACAAGAGTATAACTTCAATGCTCCCACTGAACTTAATGATATTTCAATTGAATATTGCATTTCACTGGATCACAGGACAAAATAATCACTGACTTCTTAAATTTTCCTGAGAAGAATAATCATCAAATCCATAAATAACACTGAAAAGCAATATTTGGTAACATTATGCCATCTATATTTAACAACTATATAATAATATATAAGATGGTATCTGCCATTTTTTGTGTAAATCATAGGAAGCAGAGTTATAATATTTTGGATGTGGAAAAAAAAAGATGATATCAAACAAATAGTGAGTGGAGACCAAAAGTTGACAAAAGCAAAAAGAATCTCAGAAGTAAAAAAAGATAATGTGAAATAAAAAAGCAATAAAGCAAGCTCGCGATTTGAAGGCAGTGGAATATTTTGAGGAAAAAAAAAAGGCAAGTAAAAAATGAACATGGTAATATCAAAGAATTTATCAGAAAGAAAGAAGTGACACAATTCAGTACAAGACACTATAAAAATGTGTAAGGTAAAAAGACGCAATGAATTTTTGAAGCCCATTATCAACTCCAAAACAATATCTATTAAAAGACATGAAAAAGGGGTGATGTATTGTAATGAAGCTGACTTTATATATCATATTGCTAAAAATAAATATCCTTATTAATAATAAGTATAATAATGTATAGGTAAATCATGTTCCCTTCATCAGACAGCCAAAGCATAAAAAAGAAGAAGAAGAAAGAAGATAAAAGACATACCTAAAGTAATAAATTGTATTTCAAATTCAGGGAAACAAATTAATCTTTTAAGTTTGTCTTCTCTGTTTTGAGATGATAACGAATGAATAAGTTTGGAGCTATATAACCCATTGATTCTTCAGCAGAAAAGAGCTAGATAAAAAACTTCTAGCTTATAAATTAAAAACATATTATATATATATAAACTATAAATAACAATAATTGTAAACATGTACATGTAGTACATCATAGGATAACTCCATATATAAACTATGGATATATATTCATCTATAAAGCAGTAAGCATATAGAAATAGAGCATGAGTATCAATAATTTCATATAAAAGCTTTTTTACGAAAGATATGATTCATAAAAAAAAAAAGAAAAAAAAAAAAAGGAAAATTTGTAAAATAGAAAAATGTAAGCAAAAAGACAAAAGGTAAAAAAAGGGTAAAAAAGCTATAATTAATTAATCTATATATGAAACACAGAAGGTCCATAGATAAGCAGTGTAAGAACCAAAATAATAGAAGAATGTGATAGTAATCTTATGTTGAAATGCAAAAAAATAAAATGTTTAAAATAACTATGTATCATGTATAAAATATAATCTGACTACCGAAGTCAAAATTTGTATTATGCCAATGCTAACAATTATTCATATAAAATTTGATTCCCTTGATACCATTCAATGTCAAATAAAAGAAATTGTTCTTTTATTTAGATTCAACATAAAAATAATAATTCAAATTTTACTACATATTATATTGGCAATAAAACAACTGTAATACCATTTTTCCATATGCGATATCTTTAAAAAAAAATTATTATTTATTTTGATTTGAATTAGATAATATATTTACAAATTCAATATATACTGTTTTACAAATGAATTTACTGCCTGAAAAAAAAAAATGAAAAAAAAAATGACACAACGTTCAGACAAGATGGACAGATGGATGGCGCGAAATGAAAGACTAACTGCCATGTTTACAGGATGCATGGAATGTGTACATTGCAGGAGAAAGCTAATATGGACATTGTCACAGTAATTAAACACACACCTATACAGATCCCATTTGTGGTCACGCCAGCACAGGTAAACGTGTTGGTATCCTGACCCTTGTGGTGATCAGCATTGCTAGCAACATGTGTTCTATTCCGTTTTGTTGGGTGCGTTGATGTGCCCATTAATGCTAATGTCCATTCTTTCAACTCCGCTGTAAAGTGGTGGGGGAAAAAGGAAAAGGGGGTAAAAAAGAGGAGAAAAAAAATTAATCAGCAATGCATTAAGAGGGTTTAGTGAATAAAAAGTTTTGCATCACAAATGACTTACCTAGAATTTTATTTGAAACAAGATTCAGATCAAACTTACAACAAAAAGAAACTTGCTAATGATTAATATTATTTATTGTTTGGCATCACTGTGGACTTTCAAAAGTGACTCCCCCTCCCCTCCCCCTATCTCTCACACACACAATCCCTTAATTTTCAATGAAAAAATGCAGAATTGTGTGTTTCCATAATTCCAATCAATTTATTCAAAACTGAAGATTCCCATGTAATGTAATTATTATCATTATCATTATCATTATCATTATTATTATTATTATTATTATTATTATTATTATTATTATTATTATTAT
>JASKDV010188617.1:0-11779 GCA_032466395.1 Aegires albopunctatus
TCTCTCTCTCCCTCTCTCTCTCTCCCTCCCTCCCTCCCTCCCTCTCTCTCTCTCTATATATATATATATATAAATAAAAACATGAGTTCAAGAAAACCCTTGTGAGTCTTTATAATCTAGTGCTATTACTATTTTGATTTTTTCTTGAATCTATTGTATAGTAAAAACCATATTATGTTTTATTGGCTTTTCTGTAAGCATTTAAATTGCTCGAGTCCATGTTTTATCGTTAGAATAAGGAAATATTAATCGCTATCATCTTCTTTCTTAGTGGTCATTATTGTGGTTGTGCTTTTGTACAAGTTCTGTGGTTCGACTGATGAGGGGGAGAAATACATTTTAGAAGTGGATCCTGAAGACGATATACGAGAAAACGTCATGAATTACGATGAAGAAGGTGCAGGTAAGCATGAAAAGTTCAAGATCTTCTTGTTAGTGTGAAGCTATTTTTCATATATTAAGATGCTATTGGGGAATGTTCTATACATTTTTAAAACAACATTGGTAGTGGGAAAGACTGAAGAATAAGAGAAAGACATCTCTTATCTTTCCACCATGGAATAATTTTTGATAAATAGTAAAGCTCCTTTCCTATAGCTCATAATTACTGCAGCCTCCATCCGCCTTACAATGGCTTCTCACTTCCCCCTCCAACTGTAATATAGAACACATAAGACAAGACTCCCTGCCTGTTGTTAGTCGCTAATTGTTGGCAAAGACAATGCTGTCTTATTAATTGATACTCGTTTCACCAATGATTCAAATGAAGTAAACAGGATAATACAATTAAGCAAAGAATACAAAATTACTACCATCTGTTTTCAACTGCATCTATGAAACACCTCTGCTATACTTCTGATTTCGTTCAGCAGTCTCTGTGGCTCAGCGATCAAGTTTAGCCTTTATGATTTTAAATGAATAAAGAAAAGAGCTTCAATCTTTTGTATATTTTGGTCCTAAAATATTGAATGCTTTACCAAAAGAAGTTGGTGAGGCCAAAGACAAACAATTTCAAATGTTCATTAAAAGACCTATCTTTTTAGGCAATAGAAATTGTTGGTATTGCTTCTCCTTGCTTTTACAAATGATTTTGATTATTTATATTTTTGGGTGTATTTTTATCACTATGGCAGAGCACCCAAGTTTTGCCTCATTTTAAAGAAACTGCAGCCAAGTCTTGAAAAAGTCTTGAATTTGTCCAACTTCATTGGGCATGGCGTGGTTAAAAAAAGAAGGTTCAATTTTGTTTTCTTGATTGCTTTGCTTATCCCTGATATGACTGGCTCGTTCGTTGTTACACATCTCGTTGGCAAGAAACACAGCAACACAAGTCTGCCCTCATAAGACAAAAGGACTAATACCGGTATAGTTTATCAAACGATATTTGATATTCGTACTTTTGTCATATGAGGGCAGAAGTGATAACTAAAATCACTTATATGATGTTCCATTTTCTCATTTCTTTTCTTTTATCACAGGAGAAGAAGACCAAGATGCCTATGATATTTCAAGGCTACAAAAGCCAAACTTTGAAACCTCTAATAGAGCATATGATCCAGATAAGCGACAAGATGTCCATAGAAGAAGTAAGACCCCTATGTTTTTGTATTATGTTTCATCTTTTGTTTTCTTCTTTTCTCTCAATCTCCACCATTCTAATCCACTTTTATTGCAGACCTACCACTGAGTCTGGCCCTGTATAAAAATAATATAAGAAATACACCTTTGGCTTATAAAGATAACACCATTTCAATTTGCAAATCATATTTTATTTTATTTTTTATCTACTTCAATTTCTTGACATTGGCAAGCACTTCCTGATATTCAAAACAAAGCCTGGTGCTTCTCAACTTAAGAAAAAAAGACCTGCATGGATAAGCTAAATGTGGCATCTAATCTAAGAGTAGTATGTGCACTTATTAAGCTGTGCATCATTGACACTGGCAGAGAAGTAGTAGTATTATGAACAGGATGGAACTTGTAAGGGAAGGGAAAAGAATTTGTTTCCCCATCATCATCAATGGTTTGGAAATGTCTATCTGAAGAAAAAGAAATTGTGACGCTGAATATAATTCATAGCTGATAATGTACAGAATTGATCAGCTTACTGTCCATTGTCATACCATATCTCAATGTTGTTTTTTAATTTGCCATTCTCATTATGTTTGTAAAGATTATTTTTGTTACTTATTTTCTACAACTCACTGTTAAGTATGTAAAATGTCGTGAACCATCTTGTGAATGGAAATTGTTTCTGTTCTTTTTACTATACCAACGAGGTCTTAAGTTTTTTTTTCTTTTCTCATGAATTACTAGATGCTCCAGGTGATAAACCTGATGTTGGAATTTTCATTGATGATCGTTTGAATGACGCAGATGACGACAATGGTGCACCCCCACACGATAGTGTTAGAGAATTCACCTTTGAGGGTGGAGATAGCGATGCGGGGTCCCTGAGCTCCCTCAACACAAGCAGCAGCGACCGTAGTCAAGACTATGACTATCTGACTGACTGGGGTCCCAAATTTGCCAAATTAGCTGACATGTATGGAGCGGGTCAAGACTTGGAAAGTTGAAAGGCTCAAATAATTTTTACCAACCAAACAGCTTTTTTGAAATGAATGAAAGGAAATAGAGTGGGTGAACCAGTGTCACTGAGTGAAATGAATGAAGTCATTTCTCAATATTTCAATCATGAATGGAATTATTATTTTTTTTCCTACCACTTTTTGGATGATCAAATTTTTTTATAAATGCTACATCTCATGGGTCATTCCAAACACTCCTGATTCTTCGAAAGGATGAAAATGACAAAATCTATATCCAAAGGAGTGGAAATCTAATCTGAACAGTGACCAAGTTTAATTTGCTTCTTTCTATTAGGGTTGAATATATCATAATAATAATGATATAGAGTTGATGTACTTGTAGCTTATTGCTGATTTGTAAATTCTTTTGAAGGCCATTTTAGGATTATTACTGTTACATGACATCAAAGAAAGATGACAATTACCCTATGACTTTATATTGAAATGTATAAGAATTAACTTATGAGAAATTAATATTATATATGCTGTATAAATGTTATTTCATTTCCTCTCATGTTATAATTGGAACAGTCTTGTATCTGCAGCCGTTAATGCCAATTTTATAAACATTTTTTGAAAAATTGTCTTGATAATTGTTGAATCAAACACCTCAAATTATTTGCTGGACAACTGAAAATGTTTATTTGGAGAAAATGGCATAAGACGAGAAATGAAGCTATTTTGTGTATTTAGTAAACCCGTTGTACAACATATCTTCAGCATGTAATATTGTACTAGATATGCATGCAAAATTACAATGAAAAAATGTCTTATTTGAAAAATATATTTTTGTATCAAAAGATATGATAAACTAGAGAAGAAAAAAAAAATTTTTTTTTTTTAAATTATTATTCATTTCAATGGATGTGACTTGGTATTTGTAAAATATTTTTTACATTGTTTACTGTCAGTAAAATTTGACGCCATTTTCCTTTAAATTTTCATTTATTTTCTCATCAAAGTAAGCCTATTGTTCTATGGTAAATGTGACATATTGCAAGCTGTGTTTCAAATCTCCTGTTGTCTCTAATTAAAAGCATCAAGATAAAGTCAAATAATGAAGCATTTTTAGATAGAATGCTTTTATGTTATCTTTGGTATTTTATGGTAATACTTGTTGAATATAAAGAAATAATGCACTTCACATGTATTACAGCTAAACTTCTCCGAAGAGCGTTTGTCCTTATTTCAATATTGGGAACACGAGTTCAAGTGGTAGATAATAGGAATGGTGAAAAGGGTAGGGGGGGAAAATCTGCTGTTCTTTACTTCTTAGAGCAAGATTTATATAAATTTGTAGTTTGCTTTTTCAAATATTGCTTAAGATTTTGTTTATAGATCATTATTGTCACGGCTTTTTCTTGAATTGTGTGAAGATCACAAATGATGTGCAGTATTCACAATGCAAAAATTGTTACTTAAGTAACATACTGCTCTTCATTAAGCACGAGCAGAGTTTATGCTACCTGGAAAGTTTATATTCTCTAAATTCATAAATGACTTTATTTCTCAATTTGTTAAAGATTTAGTTTGAGAGGAGGAATGAAATAAAATGACACAGGCCTTGCATATATGATAATTTGTATTATAATTATATATGATTTTGTATTGAAAACATGTTAACACGCGTCCTCTATTTCTCCCGATAGTGTTACAGCTCATGAAAACATTGTCTCGTAATTCCCTCCAAGAATCAAAGCCCTAAGAATTCATATTATATAAATATATCTATTGTTTATGCTGGCCATATTGAATTGTAAGTCTGCATTTTCAGATTGAAGTTCAAATGAATTTCATATTTCACTTATAAGATCAGGGTTAACCAATAACCAATGTTATTTTTACTGTGATTGATTTTGTTTTCACTCTAATAATCAACTTCATCAGTAACACGGTATCAGAATTTTGTTCATGTAGAGCTTTAACATGTTCAGATTTTTAAGGAAATGTGAAAGAAAGAAAAATTGTACATACTTATCATAACAGTTTTCTACTGTTCTCATTTAAGGAAAAAGAAAACATAAGTTTCTCTGTTGGAAAGATATTGGTCAACAACGATTAAGAGCAATTTAAGATATTCTTAATATTCTTTATTGTCTCTGCCTTTTCAAAGGAAATGGCAACACGTGTTAACATGAAAACCCTGAATTGAATTTTTTTTTTTTTTTTTTTTTTTTTAATTGTCATTTTTGCCCCCTAACATGTGAATTGTCATGCTATATTTAGCTGTTGGTTGTGATTGAAAATATTTATGTGTATTTCAAAGGATGATTATGTATTATATTGTTATTTTTTAAATACATTTTTATTGCCATTGAATGAGGAGATAAACTAGTGTGGATTTTGTTTTTTATTATTGTTATAAATATCCACTTTTTAACGGAACAACTAAAACTTCATGTAGTGTATTTTTTTCTGTTCAGGACACCATTCAAATCATCTTTCTTGGTAGGTTTGGAAAACACACATCAATGTCCCATGAAATCCTCAACTATCCCATAAGCTTCATTTTTGCTCAGTAGCTCTATCGTAGGGCCAAAATTATTTCTATTACATAGATAGCATTCCAGAAAATATAAATTATTTAATTTATTCATATACCAAAGTGATATGGTCAAAGTTAATCAGTCCAAATACAGCAAGAATAAATCAGTGTCTTGGCACTGATTGGAGAGGCAGGGCAAAATACCAATTTATTTAATATTGATATAAAATTTACACTTCTTTAAGAGTATTTGAGAAAATGTTTGTTTGATTTTCATTATTCTTTCATTCTTTTTCTTAAAAAATAGAGTTTATATGTTATTTTGTTCTAGTCCCTTTTTCATTACTTAATGGATTCACCTTTTGTTGTCAATTGGCAGCAAATATCAAATCTTGATGCAGACATATCACATCACATGCCATGCAGATTTAGTTTCCTTTTGTATTTTCTTTGTACCATTTTGTTTTTGTTTTTTGGTTGCTCTTTTTCTCATTTGAAGTATGTTTGGGAAATTATTGTGTCTTAAGACATCAACCTTATTTCAACCAAACCTTTCTCCAGTCATGATGTCATATCCCTCGGTATTACAAAAAGAGAGAAAAACACGAACTTCTGGTCAATTTTTCATTCTGAAATAATCTACACAAACTCATTATTTGTTATTGAAGTGACCCAATGTTCTGTTGTGATTTCAATGAGAGTTTGAAAGGAAAGGAGGGTTGGGAGATTTTGCTTATAATTTTATATTTTGGTTGTCCATTAAAATAATTGAAATGATCTCTCGTTGAGACTGCTAGTTTCTTTCTTTCTTTCTTTTTTTAAAATTACTAATGGAACCCCCCTGCGATATTCGCAGGAAACAATGTTGCTTCGTTAATTCTAATACTGTTGATTGATTTTCATAATACACACTATTAATGGATGAGGGCAGATTTGTATATTGAAAGTAAAATGTAGCATATCATAAGATTTCGACTTAATTGGTATAGATCTATAGATATAACTATAAGCTAGCGTAACTCCTGACTCAGAATCTAGATCTAGATCGAATATAATAGGCCTATAGATTTAGATCTAGTCAAAGAGCATGAGAATAGGAAATTCTACATAAAGATTTAGATCTAGATCTAGGTATAGTCAATATACCCCTAGAGACACAGTACCTCCAGTGACACAGAGACACAAAATCTATTGTAAAAGCACTGCTTATGTTTTGAAAGTGACTGATTTCAATTTCAAGAGATAATCTTCCACCTGCATGTCTAGATCTAAACTGAAACATTCACAAAAATTAAGCTAATTCAAAATAGGTGAGTAGAAAATCAGGCTCTGTGACACTGGGGGTCTAGACCTAGATTATTGTATTCTAGATCTTTACCTTTAGGTCTACATGTCTGTTAGGGGATTCGTCTTACCTGTAGATCTACATTAGATCAACATGTACTTCATCTAGAAATGGTTGTAATGTTCAACAGTTTCGATTACTTTGTAAAGAAGTGTGATATTTTAAGCGGATAGGGACTTCCAAATGAGATAGGTGGAGAAAAAATGGCCACATCGGGAGGTCTCTTTTATGATTTAAAATTTGAAAAAAGCTTGTTTGAATGGATTAAGTACAAAAACACATTGATTTTGGTTAATAACAATAATTTACGCATATTATTTTTTAGATCTGTCAGTCAATCTCTGAGCTTTGGTAAAAATTTAATTGAACCAAAGAAGCACAATAATCTCCCATGCGCTATATTTTTTTTAGATATGATTATTATTATTTATCTTATTTAGTAGTTGTAGTAGTAGTAGATGACTTCATTCATGTTTAAAATGTGTTTTGATTAACATAATAATTGACAGTAGATGCTTGATGTGGTTATGGCATCTTTTCTCTTTTTTTACCTCCACTAATTATTTAATTGCAGTTGCTGATGTTTATTTTTTATTTTGTACTTGACTATGCCTTTTATGTAAGACTATAAAAGAAGAAGTAAATATTTACCATTTTGAATTTTGTAATAAAAATTGTCTCTAACTATAAAATTGTCTCAAACCCTTTCTTTTTTCTTTTCTTGATACAAGTTCCTTTTTACATGCTAAAGAAGGTGAAGGTAAAGTGAAATCCAAGACTTCGACCATTTTAGTAGCTTTGAAATAAGTTTTAAGAATATGCCAAAAACAAAATTATATTTGAGAGTATTATTCTCTCCAGGGACTAGAAACAAAGCAAAACATACTTGATAACCAAGTTTACATTTAACTGGTATATATGTAATAAATCGATTTACAAAATGATCAATTTTTTCACAATTATTTCATGAAAAGTTCTCTTTTGGTGATATCCAATGATAATTTTCTTTAAACATTGCTGCCTGACATACTGCACAGAGTTTTTTTGTGATTGTTGGTGTTGCTGATAATTGAAGAGAACATAGTGATGATTGCAGTGCAAACGTAATTAAAAATATGGAAAGAAAGCATCATGAAATTGAACATGTTTTACGACATATTGCATGAAGAAAAAAATATATATAAGACATGGCTGTCCGTATTCAAGGTTATCTGCTACCAATTGTTTATATTGAGCTTACCTCAAATTTTTGCATGATTATTTCTTCCATATTAAACTTAGCTCACCTTCATGAGGTCTCAAAACAACTTTTCTATCTAGGGTTGAAATGATTGTTGTTGTTTTTTAATGTTTAAGACATATTTTGTCTCATCTAGTTTGTTTCTTTAAAAAAAAAATTTGATGCCTTGACAATGGTAAATGAATGATTACACATTTTAACCCTTGTCAACTGTACATAATCAGAAGGCTGCTGAAAATTTAAGAATGAGAGTGAATTGAAATATCAAGCGCTGAAGATATGATTTAACGAGCACTTGTCCCCATTCTCATGAAATGTTATTGGATCTCTTAATTCTCTAAATGATTTCAACGAGGAATACATTTCCATCTGTATGCAAATCATCATTTCAGGTACAGCACTTTGGCAATAATTTCACTTGCTGTTAGATATCAGTTAAGGATATATGATAAAAAGAATATTCCTTTTTTTCTCCATGAGAGGAATTTTATTGTTATTGTATTTTCTTCTTATTGTACAAAGGCTTGAGGCATGAATATTGAATCACAACAGAGGTTCTTGATTAACTTTGACGGTAAATATGGTCTAGGACACATGTAGAGAAAATTATTTATATTGTAAGTTTTAAAAGCTTTAATGTGAATTTTTACAGTGAAACTATCATGATATCTTGTGTGATTATTAATGGAAACAGGGAAACGTTAAGAAATATTTCTAAGTATCTAAGAGAGTTGTGAGAGAAGGTACACTTTTATTTTACTCTCCGGACAAAATTTGGGTATTTAATAGTCAGCAACAGGGTTTCACATCATAGTAATGTAATCCCATAGTTAATGAAGTAAGGTTACAAAAATATTAAGGAGGGTTTGTTTTTTTTCCATTTATTTCTTTAGTTTCTTTTTTATTATAAAAAATCTTGCAATCGCAATAAAGTGTAAGCCTCTTTGACCATTCAATTTAGGACATTTTCCTAAAGAGTACCCTTGTGACAACCTTGCTGTGTATGTGTTTTATCCTTTCTACTATCATAATGCATCTTTTATTGCATTATTTCATCTTTCTTTAAAAAAAATAAATATTAATGAACAATAACCAATACGCATCTCTCCTGCATGTGACTAGACAAGAGTGGATTGACATAGCATATTTAAATTCTTACGGTCACCAAAGAACAAGAGAGAAGGAGTAGCCTACTTTATCACAAGAAAAGTGAGGCCTAGCAAATCTTGGGGTTTTTTTTTATTACAAGTTATAAGTTGAACATTCCATCTGATGACATTATATAAGTAAACAACTTTCCAAAGTAGTATTACTGTGGTGGTGGACAAGAATGAATTATTTCAAGTTTGCACAACTTGCTATTCTACCATAATGGAAAGTCTAGCAAATGTTGGCATTGATTTATTTTATTTTTTTAGTTTTGTTCATTTTATCTACCACTACAGCGACACTGTGTTTTACTTGAAAATCTCCGGCTTGCCATTCAGTTAAGTGCCAGAAAGCATCATACTATTATACAGACCTCAGTTAAGATGCCATTGACAGTAAAATGTCAAATCTCTAATTTAAAAAAAAATCTTTGTCCTTTTTCTCATTTCCTTGTCAATGCAGACAATCAAATAGAAATAAATTTGATATTAGTCTTACTGATCTATTTTTTTTCTTTGTCCTTTAATCATTATTATTCATTGTATATATTTTTCTCATTGTATCTTTTTCTTTTCCTTGAAAAAATTGCAACTGATTTTTGCTGCAAGAAATGAAGCAAGATTTAAGTAAAGCATATAGCTAAATAGAGAATGGAAGAAATCACTCCCAGTTTATGCCAAAATGAGTCATTTAAAAAAAAAAAAAAGCATTTAGCTATATAGTTCAAGAAACAGCCTTGTTTTTGCAATGTCTTGTAGTTAATGAACGTTTACCATTGTAGAAGGTACTAGAGGTGGTATACTATTTTTGTGGAAAATTATTGTCTTCTCTAAAATTACTTGATTTTAAGCAATACTTTAGCTTAGTTCCAGAAGTTCAATTGACCTCTTCCATTAAACTTGCATGATTACTATAATAAATACACATGGACTGTCCATTTTGATTTGACTTATATCATTGGACAGGTTCTAATTAACTTTTTGTGCTCCAAGTAATCTTGTTTTCTCAATCTTATGTGAGTCATGCCATAAATGATTATCTATAGTTCCTACTAACTCATGACTGATTAAGCAAATAGAAGCCAAATAATACATTTAATAATATGTAGTAAAATTGTTGGAATAAAAGCACTTTGAAAAGTATAATATTAATATACTATAGAAATGTGAGAATAAAACATTACATAATGTGACGATGAACATTTGAGAAATCTGATAGTTTAAAATAGAAAGCAGATGTCAAAGAAGGTGATTTCATAATTTGTACTATAAGTTAAGTACCCTACTTGACAGCAATACAAAAATGTGTGTGTTGTCAGGACACAAAGCCTTAGTCTTCATTGAAAAAAGAGGCTCCATCCCCTAATGTGCAAATGAAAATAAATATGTCAATACTTGTTCATGCTCCTTGATTGTGGAATCAGCAGGATTGATGAAAAAAGGCAAACAATTGTTCATGTTGCATAATTAGCTATTCCTCACACATTTCTATTGCTGCATTATTAATTGAAATGTTTAGAAATAACAAGGGTTCTTTCTGTTCATTTATTTTGGGAGGATTTTATGTATTTATTTATTATTATATTTTTAGTTAACCAATGTTTCTCTCAGTGTTTTGCACCCAGTGGATCTGTGATTGAAGAAAATCAAATAATATAATTAAACAGTTTCCATGAGAAGGTCATTCTTCTTCTATAATGAAATAAAGATTTAGATCCAGATACTAGAGACTATGTGATATGATTCAGGACAATATAGTTTTTTTTAAAATAAAAAGCACTGTAGATAGTATGAACACCATTTGAATTTATATGATATAATATTATATGAAGACACTTGTGCGTTTTGTTGATAAGGATAGGGAAGGAAAGGTGGTTCTTTGAATATTTTGTTTCCTCCCTGCATGACATTTTACAGTTTGTATCTCCCTCTTGTACATCCATATCTTTTAATTTTATTTACACATTACTTATCTATTGGTTTTTTTTCTTCTAATGAATATTCATCTTCACTGTGCGACTACTACTCCTTTTTGAGTTTGCTCATCTTATGGTTGTGGCTCTCTGAATCTCACTTTATCTCCCTACTGTACAGATCACAGACGAGCTATTTCATTCAATTAAATGACAGATTGAAACTTTGCCTTTTTTTTACAATTGTGTACTTATTGTTGCCTCTTCTGTGTTTCTTTTGGTCAATTTGAACCTTATTGTTCAATGATTACATGGTTTTGATCTCTGAAGATCTCAGTGGAAATAAATATATTAAGGACAAGCTATAGATAGAAGATGCTCTTCATTTCATGGCTTTAGAAAGAGGTGTATTGGTTCATACTTGTGAATAACGCAAGACATAGTTGAGAAAAAATGCTTTGGTTTTGGTCAAGGATAAAAGAAAAAACGCCCGTTGCATAATTAGACTTTGTGCCTCTGACCATTAATGCGTTGGCTTAAGATCCATTTAATTCTTGATTTCTTCCTCGTGCTAAGAGAGGAATGGTTTACCTTTTACCTGTCAACATCGTCAGTTGTCGCGGTAACTGACAACATCAATGTCCTGATCATTGTCTGCCATCTCTCTGTCTCTGCAATGCGGTATAAGGCTATTTCTGTAAGTTCTGTCCTTTACCTGACATTGAAGATGGTGGCCAAAATATCATTTCTCTTGTGTATTCATTTTTTGCTCTCATGCCACTTTGATGTTGAATTTTTAAATTCTTCTATCTCTTCTAATTAAACCTTTATATAATCCTTAGTTGTGAATTTACTTATGCTTAGAGATTTCAACTCCAGGTATAAATCTGTAGTAGTAGTAGATGTTGTTGGTATTTGCTTCTTTATGACTTCTTATTTTTCATGATTATTTTTTTTATCTCACATCAATAATGTTAATACATGTAGGCCTAATAAGTTCTGACACATAAAATGTTTTTTTTTTATATAGTCGTAGTAATCTATGATGCAAGACACACCC
>JASKDV010188628.1:0-11778 GCA_032466395.1 Aegires albopunctatus
TCTTTTGTTAGTTGAGCACTATTCTCTTTCTTTATGTAATTTATATTACTATATATATATATATATATATATATATACACATGAATGCAAAAATGTAATCTCTTTATTCAGCAATGCATGATAAAAATTATTGAAATGTTTGAACTTTAGAACTCTTTTCCTTTTTTTCAAGACTGTCGATTAATTATTTTTTCTTTTCTGGTAAACATTACCCTTAAGCTCTGCTATAGAACATTAATTTTCATTTTCTCAAACATATGGAACTTTGAAATAAATCAATGTAAGATAACATACACTCACTTTGTACATCAATGTTTCTTTTATTATCCATTCAGCAGGGAGTCAATCTTTTGCATTTTCAAGGGATGCAAGTTTTGGTAACATGCATTCTGCAATAAAACAAGGCTCTGCTTTTATCGTCGCTAACTGTCAATTAAGCATTACATCTGGTGAAAGCAGTCAAGACAACAGCGTGATTGCAGCATTTCTGGGTATCTAGCTATACTACTTCGTAGATATATGCAATTCAAGCTACCTTTTATAATTTTCCCATAAATTTATAACCTGTTTTCTTGAATTATAATAATTGATAAAGTTATAATTTGTTATTTTTGATCAAAGATATGTGTTTTAGAGATCTTAATTTGGTTAATAAATTTCTTTTCCTCATAAATACTTTTATTCAGATGAAGATTCAGCAACACAGTGTCAACAGCTCATCTTGAGGAAGAAACTGATGAATATTTTTGTAACAGTTATGAACATAAAAGAAGTCCTAGATAGAGAATCACCGATTGAATATTTCCCAACAAATGTATGCTTTAAAATTATAATTTTTCTTTGTATGTAATCCATTTTCTAATGCTAAATAAAAAAAATTACTTTAAAGCTTAGTGCTTTTGTTAAGAAATGGTAAATATCATATTATGTGTCTGTTTTAATATATTATCAATGATATATTACATTTATTAAATGATTGTAGAAAAAACCCAAACTTACTTCAATTTGTTTTGATTACCATACATGCTCAACTTATGAAGGCCTTTTCCATTCTCTCTCTTTCTATTGAGAAATGGATTTTTGATCAAGCTTTGAATAGTTTGAAATCTGATCTTTATAGAAGCTAAGGTGTTATTGGCACTGAGATGTAATTCAATATTTACATTTTCATTAAAATTTCTGAATGAATGCTTTTCATTGAAAGATAAAAATATCTAGATCCTCATCCACTGAGTTTCCAAACATTCAAACATTTCAATAATTTCTATTATGCATTGTTGAATTACAACATTTTACAGTTTGCATTTTAAACAAAGCAAAGAAGAAAAAAAGAGAAAAAAAAAGAAAGACCTATAAAGATATATTTGTTAAGGCCATAATTGACCAAATTGTTTAACATGTTTTGCTCCTTCATTATGGGATGAGCTTATTAACAGCACTATTTACACTTTTAATTTTTATCAGGAATAGTATTTATTGAAAATTAACATGGATGACTTAAAATTTACATCTATTTCATGTAGAGTAGATGCTTTTCAATGATAATGATAATCATCATCGTTGTCGTCGTCATCATTCTCATCATCATTCATTATCATTGATATAAATATGGTTCAATGCTAAGCATTTCAATATCATATATATATATGATATTGAAATGCTTAGCATATATTAATAAAATGCATCTTGATTTGTTAATCACATCCAACATATGTTATAGTGCTCAACAAAAATTGGCTTGGGAGCTTTATATTATTATAATAATAATAATGAAGAATTACCTACGTTTGTCTCAATAGATTTGTTTCATCTTGCTGAATATTCAGGAGACATTTCTTCAATATTCTCTCATTCATTCCGTTTGTTTAAAGATGCCATCTGATGGTTAATTATTATGAAATATTTTTCCTCCAGACATAAGTTGAATATTTTTGTTTCCTGGGAGTATGGTTTTGCTGTTGATAATATTTTCCAAGATGTTGTGAAGAAGCTTTTTTTTTACTTTAGTTCCCAAATGTATTAATTGAGCGTTGTTGATGGATTTTTGTTTTCATCTTGCTTGATTTATGACCATTATAATATGTTTTAAATTCATTTTCTGTTAGCCCAACATATCTTTCTTTCTTTCCGTTGTCATATCTTGTAACTGTAGCTTATTTATCATTTAATGGATATGATGGTATTTGGGAAAGGAATTCTCAATGAATTGTAACAATTTTCTCCTTCTATTTGTCGAAATGTTTAAATGGTGGGTGAACCATGCAAATTTTCTTCTGCAGTGTCTCTTAGTGTTATCATTTTTGTTGTACAATGATTTTACTTTTGTGTGTTATTTTTTTCTTTGTATTTTAGCTGCTGTTTGTATCCTTTAGTGCATTTTGGTTTATAGGTATTGTTTTTATTGAATGTTGATTCATCACATGAATTTAGCAACAATCTCTTACTGGTGTTTTTTGGGATGTATCTCATTTTACTGGTAGGATGGTTACTTCGTTTATGTACGTACATAAAAACAGTAATATAAATAATAATAAACATTAAAATTATGATGATAATAATAGATAATGATAATATCATAATAATATAAGTTATATAATAATGATAAACATTAAGAACAATAATCTTAAAAAAAACAATTGAGGCAAACAGGAAATTCATCGACTTTCTGGACATCACACCAGACGAAATAGAAATTTATACTGTCCATATATGAAACCAAACAATACACCACTGTACGTACATAAATGTAATCATAATCATATTAATGATAATAATAATAATGATAATGATAATAATAACAACAACAAAAATAATAAAAATGATGGTGATGATGTTTAGCTCTTACATAGTGCCCATCTATGAAATTAATGGATTCTTTATGAGCTTTGGCAAGAAAATGTGATTGTACATGTATAAATAATAGATAAATCAATTAAAAAAATATTTGTAAGCTCAAATTTTATTTTTCTAGGCTTATTTTGATTCAATTTCAATTACGGAAATTGGAAAACTCTCAGATGGTCTTCTTCCTCATGAAATAGAGCAGTTCTTATCCAAGGTGTTTCCAATTTCAGGACAGACAATACTTTCAATAGATCTCCAACAAGATGAAAAAACTGTAAGCATTTTAATGAATAGCCTTTTACTTTTGTTAGCAGTGTAGCAATAAAACTTGTTAAGAATTGATATGAGCATATTTATCTTTAAAACTATTTTGAAATTAAAATTCAGGTAAAGAATTTTTAAAGTGTGTTTGTGCTCAGTGTGGTGGGGTAGAAATGTTTAAGCCAATTGTGTTTTTTATGTGATTAAGCATTGTGTATTCTTTTAGCTGTTTTATTGATTTTTCATATGTATTAGCTACAAAGTATCCAATGCGTTATTGATTACCTTGGTCCAGCTGCAAGCTAGAGCTAAAAAGATTTCTTAGAATGTGTTCTATCCCAGTTACTAAATGGAGTAAAGGGTCCTTAGTAAATTTCAATGAGTTGTGACATAGCAGGATGAATACTAATCCAAATTACCTAAAACACAAAATTTGAACAAGATTTATGCATAATAATTAAATTATTTTACAGCAACAGCTTTTTAAGTCTGCATGGTCTAAACCTGGAGATTTGATAAATGAAGCATGTGGTCGCTTGCCTAATGCAAGTTGTTCCATTGAAACATATGGATTTGAAAATGGCTGGCAGCCCGTCACGTATAATATTGAATTTTTAAAGGTGAGGATATTACATTAACAGAATTCTTAGTAATCGTACAGTTCTTGTTTCTTATAAGGTTTTTCCTTGTTGGGATAATTGATATTTGAAACCTTTGCTTATACAAACATATCAAACTATTATTATTAATTCACATTTGCTTCAAAGCTAATAAATGTGGCTTTTGGTGTTTTTGGTTATCATAAGAAAGCTAATATTTCAATAACATTTCTCTGAGATATCATTATTTTCTTATGTTTTACAGAAATCCAAGGAAGTAATGAAATATAAAGGTTTAGGAATTTCCCTACAGTATCTCTTATCTGTCAGTAAGTTTGAAAAATGTGTGGTAATTTTGAATACTCTAGAGAGAAGATTTATTTGATTACGTCGATCTTCCCTATTATGATAACATGTTATTTGATTTAATTAAAATGACCATAATCAATTCAAAAGACAAAACAAAAAATAATAGCAATAAACAATCTCCCTCCTATCCCCTTCAAAAAAGGAATAATAAAACAGCCCTTAATAGATAAACTAAATTCCATTATAGTGATTTTAATATGATGAAATGCTATGATTGAAATGCTTATGTACGTTTTTTTTTACATTTGCAGATATGACAGAAGCATCTAGACATGCTCTTTTTATGATGCTGATTGACTTAGATTATAACGATACAAATTTATCAAATCTCTTTGTACGAGGAAATGAAATTCTGGAAATTGAGAGAGAGTTTCAGGTTTTTGTGGGTTTTTTCATTCGTTTTTGTCTTTTATTAAAAAATGTATGATGTATTCTCTAATCATTTTCAACGAACAATGTAGTGTTTATTAAATATCACTATTTATGCTACTTTTAACTTTTTAAAATTACAATGCACTCATAAGAAAATTTTCATGGCAATTCTAGAAAGGCTGCTTCATTTCTTCAGTACACGATATCTCATTATGTTTTTTATATTATATAGTTCACTTTTATCTACTATGGCAAATGCCATTACTATGAATGTCAAATATTTAAAATGCAGATGACAGTTAATTGGGATTTTGCATTATTTCTTTCTTTATAATTATGTTCAGGATGAAATACACGATGACAAAAAGGATGAGACACAAGAGGATCAAGTAACCCCTACCTCTTCTTTGGATTCTTCCAATGAATTATCATCTTTATTGACACAAATTCTGTCTGATTCCAAAACAAATAGATCAAGGAATAGAATATCTGAAATGAAAACACCAGAGCCCACAAGCAAATATGATACCATAGAAAATAAAATTGCTAATAATATCATTCTCAATAAATTTCTAGGAAAATTTGCCAATGAGAAACATTCAACAGACAGATTTGAAAGACAATGGAATCGTGAAGAAAGTGAAAGTTTGCTTAATGTTAATAATGATATGAATATGAAGAAAAGAAGTAATTCTATTGTTATTGAAAATAAACCTTTTGATATTATTGATGGGCGACCTATTGAAGAGAAAAAGAAAATAAAGGAAGGTCATACTTATTTGAATAAAATTATTGATTTAAAAAATGCAAATGCTGTAACAAGACAAATGCAAACTCAAATGAAAGATTCTTCAAACCATGTTCAGGAGCTTTTAAAAGAAAAAGACATAAAAGCTGCAATTGATTTAAACATTACAAACATGGTAAAAAATGGATATACCAATATTGTCCCAAGACTATCTAATGAAAAGAAACAAAATGAGCATTTTTTTCAAGATTCAATTTCAAGGCAAAAATTATTTTTGAAAACAAAAATGCTAAATCATACAAGTACTTTCCAAGTGAGCAATAGGCCTACATATGTAGCAAAAATGTCAGATTTCATTTCCCCTTTAAACAATAACCTTAATCTTAATAGTGAGAGTGAGAAAGCTTATTTGGGCACCATCAGAGAAAAAATAAGGAAAGGGAGAAAGATTCTCATGATACCAGAAAGTGATACACCCCTGTCTGGCCTCTGGGACTGGGTTTGTATTTGTTGTTCTTATTCCTTTTTATTTTAAATGTAAAAAAGTTGTAAACATGAATTTTACAAAAAGCATTTGTTTGAATTAAATGATTGTTATGCTATTGTGCTTTGACTTTGTCAATTTCCTGTGTTCATTATAGACTTGAATTTTTGTAATTGAATGAAGCATAACCCTCATTATTGAAATGGATTTATCATATTAAGAAGAAAATCTCTGTTTGTCACAGAACCGGGATAGCAGGAAAATATTTGTCCTTTGGATAAATGTACTTTATTTGGACTTTTGCTTTGTGATTCATTTTTTGTTAAATATCTGTGATATGTGACAAAACCGTCTACCTTCATTCCTTCTTTTTAGATTTACTAAATCACCCAAACAAGTATCTATAATCTGAAAAAAGAATTCTAAATCTCTTTTTCTTTTTTTCAGAAAAAATATCAAGAACGTTTATCTAAAGATTCATCTTATATTGACAATGGTACTCTTTTTTGAAATGTATATGTACAGGGTGTTCCAAACTCAACAACCGCCAAAAAGCAATAAAGGAAACAAAAGCCGCTTAACATAAAGACAATTTCTTTAGTAAAATATGTGAAAGAATAATCAGGACAAAAAATTACATAATTTATTACATGAATAGACTATCCGAATTTTGCTATTTTATCATTTATAAAAGGTGCTCCACATGGCCTCCATCATGCGCAATATATTTTTGTACTCTGACAAGGAAATTGAGAATCATTCTCACACTGTTGTGTGTGGTAGATTTCACAAGTGCTTCAGCTTGATTTCTTTGATCATGAAGGGTTTGTATTTTTTGTACGTGAATTTTGGTTTTTGAGATAACCCCAGAGAAATATCAAGCGGGTTAAAATCCGGACTGTGTGATGACCATAGATGCTTTTAAAAGCAACTGATGACAATGACATGATTATCAAAATGCCCCTTTAGCCTTTAATCTCTGAAGTAACAGAGTTAAAGCTGATTTACGTATTTTATTTTGCAAAAAGCCTTTTCTTCATTAATCTAAGACATGGCTGATGATAAAACAATGCTTCTCAAATCCACTGAAATATGTGTATACAATATGGCATTTGGATGCCCATATATGATTTCTTTCAAATTTGGTGCAAATCGGTGCAAAAAAATGGAAAGTTATTCATTGATTCCTTGCGATCATCGAGTTTGGGACACTAGGTATAGGTAAATTGAGATATTCAAATAGACATAATTGCATTGAGTGATTAGTGTTTAAGATAACTTCTGAATATGTTCATCTTAGTATCATATTAATAATAATAATAATGATCAATCTTAAATCTTTCCAAAGAAGTTCGTTGTAATTGTAACATATATAAATCACTCCATTTTACCACCGAAAACATGAAATATGACAGAATTGAACAGAACTAAAGAATCATTAAAATTAAAATTATTGTCTTTCTCTAATTTGTGAAATATTATAATGGAGTAATTTTATGTGTCTTTTAACACAGCAAGGAAGGATTCACCCCATAATATTCTGTTTCACAAGGAAGATGATGCTACACAGTCTTCAATCACCCTCCAAACAGACGATATATCTGAACAATCTCAAAGTCCTTCAGATTCTCTCAATTACAAAGTAAGATTCTGACTGATTAATGACAAAATATTCGGTGATATAGTTGATGGTTTCCTGCCTATTCCATAGATTTAAATTTTGTATTTTTGTTTTGTTATTGCTTTTGTTTTGTTTTTTGTGGTGGGGTTGTTTTGTTTTGTTTTTGTTGGGTTTTTACTGTTCCTATTTATAATTTATCCTTCTTTGCTAATAATTTTTTTCTCCAAATTAATCGCATATATTTTTATTTAAACTTATCCACAGATTTTACAAGGTGCCTCTGATGAAGAAGCGTATCACTCTATGAAAGACCTCATTCTTTCCAAAGTACATGAAACTTTTAAAGAGAAACAAGTTTTGAGTGCATTAATCTCAGGTAATTTGCTCACGGTGTAAAAAAAATCATGAAACATATTGCAATAATCTTTAATGATGGTTTCTTAATTTTCTTGATATTATTAATAAGTTGGTCTGTCATTCTTGCCACAATTATCTCTCAGGTTGAAATTTTGAAAAGCCTCATATTTTTTCTCCAGGTGGATGTCAGCTCTCTATGTTGAGTTCCAAAATTTCATTGCTTTATCCGCAAACCAATTTGGTCACCCTTAATACCATGAGATCTCCAAATTGTCAAGATAATATAAGGTATGAATAATCTTAAAATAGATCAATTACACAGGATTGTATTGATCTTAAGCATTTGAAATAAAATTGAAATATTTGACAATATTAGACAAGACCTATAAAATCAGCATTAGAATCATTATATTAATTTGTACTGATAGATCCATATAGTGTTTACATGTTACCCTGAAGAATGCATCTCTTTGCATAGATTATGTAAGTGTCAAATATGACCTGTCTAGAGATTTTAGACATTTTTCTAAGATTTAATTTATGTCATCTTATAGAAATGTGCACTAACCAAATTCCCTTTACTTTCATGATGGAAATGATGCAGATATATTTTTTGGGAAGTTAGAGAACATAATGAAAGTAATCACTCCACAGTAATATCCCTTAGTAAGCATATGTGTAGCTATACTAGATGGTGATTTTATTGATACATGTACTATTTTTAAAGAGAAAAATGTATTTTTTGTGATTTGTCAACATGATCTGTTGCTGATTGAATGAAGATGGGAAATTGGATGATTGAAAATTGAAAAAAAAAGAGGAAGAAAATATAGATGAAATAGAAACATTAATATGAAAAAAAAAAATTAGCACCTCTTTATATTTTGTGTTTGATCAATATTTCAAACATTTTTTTATATGATTTTCAGCAATCTTTCTAATTCAGAAATATTTTGATAGGTAAAAACTTTAACATATATTGGAATCAACAAAAGTTAGCAAAATTACAGTGAGAAATTGATATTGTTAACAGCTTTTCCCCCTTATTGGATAATAATGTGAAAATATGAATAACTCTTATCCAACAGATCTTTACTTGTAAATAACTTCCATTTTGATGGCAATCTTGACCCTGAAATTGTCTACATGTTGTCAGACACTCCACAACTGTTTGATCTTCAGGTTTTTCCTATTTCTTTAAAGTTTGAAAACATAAAACAAATGCATCTAAAAGATAATATGTAATGTAAAATTGTATTGAAATATGAGATTATGAATTGTTGAATCTCACAATATTTGAGTATAGCTATGAATACCATTTTTTTTTTAAATGGATAAAAGTAAATGACCCACCACTGTCATTGCATTTTAATGCTTTCCAAAAAAAAAAAGTCAAATAAATTGCCATAGTCATAATTAAATTATTTCATAATTACGTTTTAGAAAGGATTTTTATACCTAATGACCAGTTTGTTCCATTTCTCCATCCCCAAAAAACAAAATGAACAAAGCAAAGCTTATCAACAACAGCAAAAAATAAAAAAATGAAATAAAAACCCATTAAAACCAATCCCCATTCCCCCTCCCCCTTCCCCAACCAACCTGAATGACATAGATTTTGAGTTGTTCATTTTGTTATGATGAGTTATTTTGGAAAAAAGTTTATATCCAGGTTTTATCTGAACATAACTAAATTTCATTGCACAATCAGTTTGAAAATGGCATTCAATGATTTTAGCCCTCAATCCTTTATTTAATTTACTTAATGTCTAGTGATTACCTACCAGTCCTAATTGGACTGTCACACTATGTAATAAAGTGAAAGAGAGAAAGAAGGGCAATCAAATTCTGAGTATGTTTTTTTTAATGTTGACTACATTATTGTCTTCCTTATTCATTTTTCAACAGATTGTAAACTCACACATTTTCTCTTGGGTTCTGCAACTGGATGATGACTTTGGAGATTATATGGCTTCCCTTTTGTCCCTTAGTAAAATATCATTTATTGAGGTGATGAATTGGGATCATCTTGTTTCTGCATCAAAACTTTTTGGTATTGACGCCATGAACAAATGGACTAATTTTCAAGTAAAATCCTCTTTGATATTTGAACTCTAATATTTTTTCTTCTTATTTTTCATTAAGAAAATGATAACGGAATTTCTGTAATTGGCATCATTGTGCTAGTAGGCCTACACTGTAAAGTAATAAGAAGGATAAAGAAGGACCAACGTTTTTCTCATCAAAATAAAATACATATTTCTATGTGGTAGTAGTTTATGGAGATATGGTTGAATTATACATAGATCATTTATTTGTCAATCCAAAATGAATTATGCATAAATAAGAGCCGTTTGATTTTAAAGACAAGTACCTCCAATTTCTGTCTGCAGGATTTTATGACGGAGACACTCGATTTACACTCTTCTGAAATGAAATATGTGGAGATTAAAGACATTTCATCATCATTATGGACATCTCTGAAAGGAACAAGTATCTATATGATAGAAATGAGTTCTATACAAAGAAAGGTTTGATTTGTATAGAAAAAAAGAATGTAATTTAGAAAGCACAGAAAATGCTATCTGCAATGAAAGAAAAATAATTTTCAATATTCTGATAAAAGTTTTCTAAATCATGACAAAGAATGTAGTAATTTATATTATGTAAACCTGTGATCATATTACATTAGACAAATTTTGCATTGTTAGATCAACCCATTTCTATTTTATCTAAAATTCATCAATGAATGTTGTTTTTACAAAGATTTATGTTTGTTATTTATATGTAGTTTATATACTCCTAGTGAAAAAGAAATAAATAGAAAAGTAAAGAGTGTTCTTTAATTAGAATGCATATGGCTTTATATTTATGTATTTATTTTATTTTGTGATCTGACAAAATGCAGTACCCAGTATATTTTCTACTTTTGCTTTGCTTTGGTTCAATTGAATTTCTTATACAATATTTCCTTTTTACATTATCATGATTTTGATTCCCATTCACCATAATTTATCTATGTTTTAATTTTTTTTGTTTCTTTTTTAGATTCAAACATCTTGCAGAGGTCCACCTCAGGAGCCTGTATATTTTTACTATGATAAAAACAAAGACTTTCATCGTCCTCAAAGTAGTGGAAGAAATCAATATTTTCCTCAGAGAGGTTTAAATCTCAAAATGCTATTGTCTTTACCTCTGGAACCCATCCACAGGTGGATATATTGACCTTTAGACAAAACATAATTTCTTCATTTAACATGCCCTATCGTATTTATTGCTTTTGGAGGTCTTGCTATTCATGCACATATTCATTAAAGCATTATGATTGACAATATCACTACTGCAATGAGGAATGTATCTCAATTGTATCTCAATTCACTCTCAATCATCAAAAGGTTCAAGTAAAGACAAAACAATGAAATGAGACCTAAGACTGTATAAATACAGATTCATACAAAAACATGAAGCTGTGAAAGGCATGAGTACAAGTTAAAAAAACAAAAACAAACTTGATATAAAGGTCTATCATCTGCATCATATATACAAGTATTCTTATACAATTACAAGAAATTTAAAGTTCTAAACTTAAACAATTACATCTAATGATGTTTTAAATTATGACTGCGTTTTTACCTTCTTATGATGAACATATGTTTTTCAAGCTAATTCATTGCCTAAGAAACGAAATAGCTTACTTAACTATATATTTCCCCGTCCTTCAGAAAAAGGATATTTAGCACTTATCTCCAGCTGAACATACATGCTGATATGTGTCCTTCAAAACTTTACTGGTGCAAAGGAAAAATGATACACCAAGAGAATGATATGACTGTAGATTACCAACATCAAAGTGTTCAGGTATTGTAAATCAAATATATGCAGCATTAGATTATGTGTCACTGAAAGATGATGATAACCTTTCTTTTTAAATCTGAACATTTGTACAGAGTGTATTTTCCTTGTAAAGCTTTATTAATCATTCTCTCTCCCCAGTGGAATTATTTCCATTATCACACCCTCCTTCTACCTCACTGCCTGTATGTCTGTGGCTGTCTGTCTCTTCTCTCTCTCTCTCTCTCTCTCTCTCTCTCTCTCTCTCTCTCTCTCTCTCTCTCTCTATCTC
>JASKDV010188639.1:0-11778 GCA_032466395.1 Aegires albopunctatus
CCATGGCGACTTTTTTCCCTCTTCTAAAATCTGTTTCTTCTACTTCTGCTTTTATCTTTTCCCTCGCTTATCATCTTCCTAGTGGTTGACTGAGCCCTTAAACTTCAAATAACTAACTAACTGAGTAATTTTGTACACTAGGGGCGTTATCCTGGGTTCCCACAAGGTCTTAAAATTGGGAAAAGGTCAGGAATTTTATTTTCAAAATTTAAGGTCGAGAATTTGAAAATTTCATGATTTGGGTCTGGGAAAACCAAGGAACTGTCATGAGGAAAACAATTTCCCGAAGCACCGGAAATGGCCGTTGAAATCAACAAGTTAATTTAAGTACGAAGTGCTATTTCTTTGTTTGGTTGGCGGATTGAATTTGCTTCAATGAGGTATCGCCTGAGTTCGACATCGTGGTTTTCTATTTTACATTAGTACATTTGATTCACAGTATTTTTTGTTCCAACTTTCAGTCAATTTGGGTGTTCTTTTGGAGGCATTATTTGTTCCGCTGCGTGTACATTACGATGAGTTGGGGACCAGGAAAGGGTTTTTGTGTTTTTTTTTCTGCCTGTCTTGTGGGAACCCTGGGGGTGGTCTCTGCAGTACTTACTTTGGGGCTTGAATGCTATCATTATTTAGGGTTTTGTTTCCTTTTTTTTTATTTTCTTATTCTTTTTTTTAAATCTGTAAATCATCTTTTCATTTAGATCTAGTTATATTTATTATTACATGTATTCTACTTATTATTTGAAGTACTTTTCCTCTTTGGCAACTTTTTTCCCTCTTCTAAATCCTATTATTTCTTCTTCTGTTTTCTTTCTTTTAACTTTTTTCATGGGCTCTGAGATGACTCTAGAGGTTGAGAGAGCCATATAACTAAGCTTTCTCAAGTAGAAAATATTTTGATAAGAGCATCGATTTCTTAATTATAAATATTAGAAAAATCTTAATGATTAATGCCACATTATTTCAGTTCCACAAAAGTCTTAGGTGACATAATATAGCAAATCAATATTCTCATTTCATGTAAAATGATTCCTTTATCACCATCAATGCTTAATTGCTGATCTCTTAGTTTTCACATTATTGAGATTATTTACTGAGTAATATATATATTTAAAGGACATAGTTTATGGTGTCCTTCTGAACTGTTATTTCATCTTTTCCAATGAACAAAGTCCTTTGTCTATTTTAGCATGTAAATTGCTGTATCAACAAGAAACACATTTTTTTTGATTCTGTGGTCCATTGAAAAGGTTTTAATGCTTTTGTCATTAGAGGTGTGAGTCCACCATTGTAGGACTCAGATTCGTGTAATTTAAATGTAGAGGTCGATTTTTAGGGTTTTTTATTATTATATAAATTCATATTGAAAGAAAAAATTATATGAAAATTGGATTTTTGTAGTTCCTCATTTGGTAAACTAAGATGCTGGCTGACCCTTTTCATAGAAAACTGAACAATTTTGTATCCATTTGGGCATGATATGTTTTACTTTTCTAAGTAGAGATCGAGGGCTTTTTGGGCTCTCTTTTCTGTTTAATTTTATAGGGGACTCAAGTAATCTGCTTTGGACTCGTTACTCGCACACCTCTAATTGTCATACCCATACTTTTATTTATTTTTTTATATTAATATGTAGTGTTATGCAGGCTTCCAATCCTTTAAGTTTTTCTTACTAAACTGCTCTTTAAGCATAGCATCACTTTTTTTTTAATCTTAGATTTACTCAACCTTTTTTTTTTTTAATATTATTTTGTTCATTAATAGTGTGCCATATTTTTCAGTTGTTGATGCTTCATTATTTAGGAATTGATTTGTGCTCTAAGTTTAATTCTAATCAATTCAGTTTATGACAATTCACTGCAACAAAATAGAGCTGCACAAACAAGAGTGATATTTTAATAAATATTTATCATTATCTCAGTTAAGTATAAGGAATACATGTTAACATATTCTCAAGCCTTATCATTTTAAAGGGAAAGGTTAATTCATGAGATTACCAGATCATATATGACAGAATTATATTTTTATCCCTTCATGTCCATTAAAGCCAAATTGCCTGTGATTAGTGTGACAGGCTGGCCACTCAGTCTGATTGCTAACATTTGGCTTGCAGGCAGAAAGGTCCTGTGTATATTTTCTATCCATACACAATTTGGAGATTTTGAGAAAGGTCACAGTCTCACACACTTTCCTCACCCTGAAAACAAGCACGGCAGATTTTTTATTAGGCAGATTTTTTATTAATGCTTACTATGAAGTTTGAATTTTAGGAATAAATAACCCACCTTTTTACTGATTTGATATTGTTTCAATTTCAAGGTTTATTTGTCATATTTAGTTTTGTATAGAATACCAGTGCTTGTAATGACATAGATCTATACATTCCTACCTAAATCTTAAATACTCTATTGATGAACTTTAAGATGAAGCTCAGGCTCAATGGAATTGAATACTCAGTGTATAGTATAATACAGTGTATGGGATGTTAATCATGACTTATGAAATTTCCATACATAATATTATTATCGTCATAATTAATGGCATTCTTGGCCATAGGGTAATGGATGAAGGTAAAAAATGTTCCATGCTTTAGGTGCCTCGATCTCCTCCTCTTTGATGGCATATCAGTGTGTTTATCTTAGTAAGTTTTGTTTTATGGTTGATTTTTTTTGTGAGTGTGGTGTGTTTTTCTTCTTTTCTTTTTTTTAATGTATTTTATTTGAAAGCCATAATTGAATAAGAATATGATTGCTAGCATCTCTCTCTTTCTCTCTCATTTCATATATTGGTATTGTAAGTGTTAGTATTTTGTGAAAGCATTTTCTAGGTATAGAATATTATCTTGATTTCTAACCTACATTAGTCTGCTGAATGAGCACATATGATATGATTTCATAAAATCATCCTTTCAAATTTTATTTTTTGAATAAAGGTGTTGACATATTGAGAAAATTGAAAAATGTCTTATGAAATCTACATAGTTACTGATAATTCTGTTTCTTGAAGTTTTAAACCAGTTCCTTAGGTTGGTTTGTCTTTAAAATGCAGACCTCCTTACATCAGAGTATGTATGAAAAATTTAAATTGCCAAATATTAACTATTTGGGCTACCATATCTTTATCATAAGACCTATGTATGTCAATTTGCAAAACATTGAAATGGAGCCAATTGGACATCCTTACATTAAATAAAGACTTGCTTCATCTATAATCATTATTGTGTAAAGTATGAAAATTGAATTTTCATGTTTTAAAATGTAGTTATCGTCCATTTGCTAATATTTTAATGCAGTCCGAATCACGCCCAAATGAAGCCCCTTATTCTATGATCCTGTAATAATAGTAATTGATAATTTTTATATAGCGCCTTATCCTGAGATAATCAAGCTCAAGGCAATTTACATGGTTGATAATAAAACATACAGTATGTAAAGGAGAAAGCATTAACCGGAAAATAAAAATATCGTAATGACTTTTATTTTCTCAAACATCTCATTCCAATAAGATAAGATTTCAAGTGTTTTCGTTGGGTTTTTTTAAAAGTAATTTTGTTATTGATTAATTGATGCATCTAATTATAGGCCTATGTGGTAAGGAGGTTCAAAATTGTTGGTCTGAAGAAGCAATTGACAGTTCACAAATTTTGCGACAGACGATATTCAAATCCCTATGATATTGCTTTTTTGTACCCTATCTAATATAAAATGGCATAATTTAAAAAGTATTATAAATATTTGTTTCATGTATACAGGAAATATGCATACATAACTACAGGTTGTACCTGCTAAAGCTCATTGAAAATGGATGCTTGTAAAGAAGATAAAGGATCTTTAAAGTTTGGCAAGTTTTTTTTAGCTACCTGATGTACAGAGAGTCTCAAATATAATAAATATATAAGACTAGAAAAAATCTGAAGTATTAGTAGTATAAGAGCTGTTAATTCATGATATTTTAAATCACAAGTGAAAGAGGATTAGATTTTGGCAAAATGACCCATTGTAGTTTTTAATCTGATTTTCTTTGCTAAAGTCTCTCAAAAACTCTTAACTTGCAAGGAACAAAGCCACTAAAGATTGCTCTATCGGTTAGCGATGGTTCATGTATTGTAGGTGTGATTATCATTATGTTCTAGCAACCCAAAGTTTCATGCCGCTTCCACTTGACCCTTGGCGCTCTGCCTTTTTGCGGAGTGCGCATAATGGCTCAAAAGTGAGTTAATGGACAAGAGATCAGATTTAAATTGCCTCAGAATTGACTTCAATCTATTGTAAAGTACTTGAACAGGACAGATCTTGAATACACCTTTAATTTCATGTATGTTATGCATGTAGTGCATATTTGTGCTTAGGCACAAAGGAAAGCTAACATGATGCAAAACAGTTGGTCACGCCATATGAAATGTTATATAGCCTAGCTTATCTAAAAGTTAAGGCTGTTTTTTGATCATGTGTTAGATATTGTCCTATTCTAAGTGTATGTAAAATTTGATTCAAATTGGTGAGATAGGAGTAAGATACTGATGAAAACAGTTTGCACTTTTGATTGCCCTGTTCTCAAAACTAAGGGTTTTCTAATCTCTCTCACTCCTGACTCCCAGGCTTTCTTGTGATGTCTAAATCTAAAAACCCTTGAAATCAACATAATTACGTTCTGAATCAAAGAAATAGGTTAAATACATAGCATCTTGTCTTCTATTCAAAAGAAAAATATAATTCAGTGATATTTCTTTGATAATGAACAATTTATTCAAACACATAATGTGCCAAAAAAGCACATGGAGCCTTTCTAGTCGGTAAGGGTTCAAGAATGGAAAGGTGGAATATATGAAAGAAAGACTCAAGCCCACACTACAAAATAATCTAAGCCAGATCATGTCAACGAGATTTGTCTACCTGTACATTGTCTATGAATCTATGCGACAAAGCCTTGTAAATAACAAAATATGGAACTGCCATTAAAAATATAAAGTAAAAGTTGCAGTTATCAAGTGCTTATATCCTGCTAATGGCACTTCACGATGAATATATTACTCCTCTGACCAGCAGCAACAAAGCATATATAAGTCTTATGCCCTTTTCAAATGAAAGGCAGTAATTACAATGGCGATTGGCCTGCAGTTACTGCCTTTTGGTGCAAATATATATTTTTGACATAAACAAAACTTGATGGCCAGGTAGATCTACTCATTCACACCTCAACTGAGTGGTGTAGATGGGATATTAAAGCATCTCATTGTAGGACACAATGCTTATCACCTGTGATCGTTGAGAAATTTAGAACACTGCAGAATTCAATCCTAGCATGTCACCAAGCCAGCTGACATTAATGAACCAATGCAGCTGGAGTTTTCTCCTGTTTAACTGTTTTAATCATTAAGCAATTGATGCCCATACATGAAGGGCAGGAAGACTTCTCTTACTTATGGTATTTTTTAATTACAATACATCTAACTGGGGGGACTAACACAATACTGGAACAAAATTATCTTTAAAATAGAAAAAAACTTATTTGAGCCTTGACTGTAGAGAATGGGCAAAGTGGAAATAATCTTCATTGACATTGTATTGTATTGTATTTATTTTTATTTATTTCTTAACTTTAATTTTAATGCATAAAGCAAAATCTGGTCAAAGTCATTGCTAGAAATCGTAACACATAATCAAAGCAATCATTTTGAAGTAATAATAGGGGGAATAAGATAGTTGAAATTTTCTAAATATTACTCAAGTAAGAAGTGCATACAAATTAAAGACTACAATGATAAAACTACAATTCTCCAAGGAAGAGGATTAATAAGAGTCATAATAAAGGACTAAAGGTATCAAGAATAAGTTTTCCCTGACTCAATGAAAACTTGGTGGAGTAATAAAGATTAAGCGTTAAAAATAAAATAATGTAAAAAAATAGGGGAAGATAAGAAAAGCAGTAGAAAGAAAAGATGCTTAAAACATTGAGAACCTCCTGCTGAAGACCATTGATACAATGAAATATTAATACCAACAGGAAATTCTGTTTACCTTGGTGTTGCTATGGGGAAAATACTCCATTTATCACATTGAATGAAAATAATTAAAGGGTTAAAAAAAGTCAAAATAGAAATCACATATCATAATGACACTAATGCTTGGAACTGAATCCTGATCAAGGTTCAAACAAAGCATGCACCCAATTTTTTAAAATGATCAAGAAAATAGAACAGCCCGCGTAGGTGACTTTTCAGAAAAATAATGTAGGGCCAACCCCTTTCTAAAATTTACATACCTTGAAAATATATACACATAGACCAGTTAAAGGTTTTGTAATGAAGTAGATCAATATAAAAAAATTTAAATTGTAAAAACACAATAAAATCTGTACAACTTTTTAACAATTGAATCATTATTGTTTTGTTCATTATATCACACACTCATAAGCCAACTGAAAAGATGATTTGGTATATATCACATATTTCAATAACACATTTCATACAAGGAGAGATTGTTGTAAAATATAAAGAAAATTATATATATAAATGAAAAATCATCTGCAGAGAGTAAACTCTAAATGTAATATTCATAACAAGTAAAAACTTTATAAAGCCAAATGAGAGAAGTTTAAACAAATGTTAGACACAAGAAATTTATGTCAAATGTTTGATTTCAAAGATCAACAAAATTAAGTATGTTATACAATGTATAAGTTATATGGTATGAAAACAAAAAAAAATTATTTAAAAAAAAAACCAACCAAACAATTTTTCAACTCTTTATAACCTTCTAAAGACAAAATATTTCAACTTGAAAAACCCATTTAACAGATGCAACTATTGGATTTTCTCAAAAAGGGAACTTTTAATTTCTTCTCATCAAAAGACAGCTGCCTGTAAAGATTAATATTTACTAACAAAATCTGATAAGCGTAACAGTCGTGATTTCTTTGTTCTACTTTGACAAACACGATTCATCTCTCAAGGGACCAAGCAGGGGAAAATACGTAAAGTCATGAAAAAAATGGGGTCAATTAAGATCATCAATGACAAAAAGCAGAGGGAGTAAATTAAGAGTGTTAGTTGTAAAACATAGGCTACTGGTTGCTTTATGTATGCGTAATGGTTCAACATAATTTTATGAGTATATTCACAATTTCAACAACAGGAAATATCTTTTTTTTTTCATAAGATATTCTTTAACTTTCAGGGGAAAAACCTACACCCACCAAACTTCTCATGGAGATTTAAGAGTACATGATAGAGGTCACTGGCTAGTAATTTTTCCATTTGGTGGTTATTTTTGGTGAACATAATGGACTTTTTGAGAAATCTGTAGTTAAATAATTTAGGAATTTTCTGAACTATAATTTTTTAAAAATCATATAAAGTGAATCATGAAGCATTCTTCCATTTTGAATAACCAGTGACCTAGAATTACATATCTATTAAGTATACCAGAAAGAAATTGGAAATCCATGATAGTTTTTGAAAAATTAGTTTTTAAATGATCAGTGTTTATTTCCAATATGGCGGCTGTTTCCATGGCAACCGGTCATTAAAAAATTGATTTTTTATTGCCAATCTTAATTTTATGACCACCCACATCATATATCCAAAGGATTTTTATTCTAGGTCGAATAGTTCTAAAAATCACTTTTCTCACAAGCTAGTCCTTTAAAAAACAATTTCAGATGTTTCTATAGCATGAACGAGCACAAATTTAATATCCACCTTCAACTTATCTATAAATTGTCACAAAAATTTGTGTTGCTTATTAGTCATATCACAATCTAGTGTAAAATGAATGCCAGTGATCATGGATGTTGATCATTATTGTATCGCTTTAGAAAGAGATCTATAAGCTGTTAACAAAAAATGAAAATAAAAAATGATAAGAAGTTATATATGTATGAGCAAGAAGATAAAAAGATATTTGCATATTTCACAGAAATCCAAAACTACAGGAAAGGTAAAATACTGTATTGATATCACTAAAAAGAAAACACAACTGAACATTCAAAACATGACTGACATCTTATAGGCAAACATAAGCCTTAAGATAATGTAACAAATCATACTTTCTTTGATTTTTTTTCAACAGCAAAGCAAAAAAAGTTCAAATTAATAATATCTCAATAAAGAAATGCATAAATATTTGGAAGGCATTTATTGGCACAATTTATTTCTAACATTTTCTAACTTTGAGTTATTACAAAAGTGCTGAAAATAAATTTGCTCCAAAATGCCCTGATCCATTTGTGCGATGATTAATTTGTTAAAAGATTGTGAAGATATAATTTCAACTTTAAAAAATCTAATGAAATTGATTGTTAAAAGCAAAAAAAAAAACAACAACAAACAAACAAAACCCAGCAACAAACAAACAAACATAACCCCTCCTCAAAAAAATTAAATAAAAAATAGACCAAAAACAAATCCCAAAAGAAAAGCCAAAACCAGTCAACAAGTGCAAGAACAAAGTAATATTATTTTATATATATTAATCATTCACCTACTCCTCTAGCAATAAGCACAATGAACACTACTTAGGTGTCAATGTTGGGATTTGTAAAATATCCCTTTTAACGATGGAATGGTATTAACAAAATAAATCATTTACTAAGATAATAAACAGTGCCTCTCACAAAATATTTAGTTATTGAGGGTAATCCTTTAAACAGCACTGCTTTGGTTTTCTTGGTAGAAAATATCACAAAGAAAGCATAAAAATAAAAAGAAAGCAACTTGAGTTCAAGTGTAATAAAGCTTAGATTTGTTTAGCTACAAAACCCAGCAAAATGTTGTCTTTAAAATGGACTCCATGCTTAAAGCGTTAAAAGGAAAATACACAAGCAACAAATCAAATCTAGGCATGAAATTTATAGCTGCATTTTTAAAGTTTACTTCAAACATTTTCAAAACAATTTTTAAATTATATTCAAATTCTAATGGCATCCTATTGTAAAACATAAGCTATGTGACAGAAGTTTTTTCTTCTTTTTTTAAAGCAAACATTAAATTATTCTCAAACTGAATTTAACATAATATTATCAATTGCTTTTAAATAGGCCTATGTATATTCAAAACTACATCATAGTATAATTCCATGTGTTAAAAAAATAAGTTATAGCTCTTGATAAATCTTACTTTTCTACATTTCTTTTACTATCAAATAAAAATGATGAAGTAACATCATCTCTGTGACATGTGACAACCCCCCCCCCCCCCCCCTCCTTGTCCCTTATTAAAATTTTAAAAAAAAACCCACCAAAAATCTTACTTGGGTTACGTCGTTCATAGCTACAAATCAATACAAAAGCAGCACTGCAATGAATCCTAGTGAATATACCTTAACTTTTCAATAAAATTTATCTGATATATTATGATGAATGCAATGGTTGAATTTTTTCTTCTTCACAAAACACAAGAAATAAGCCCCATATCAAACCTTGATGTAATTTTTTCAAAAGCCAAAACTTGAAACATGATGAAATGAAATGTACATATATATATTTTTCAAACTCTGTGCAATGTGGAAAGAAAATTTTGATTGCATCCTAAACCAAAGGAAAAATGTTAACATGGTTGAATACCAAAAATAGAATTGGTTGTGTGGGTGTTTATTGAAATATTATAAAGGCATACATCAGTTTTTAAAAAAAAAAAAAAAGGAGGAAAGAAGTTTTAGAAAATACAAAAAAAGAAAAAGAAAGAGAGATACCAAACTAAAGCTGCTTTACCTTTTCACTAAAGGCAAACACCATCCTTTAAAGCAACATAACAAATAACAGAAATGAAGAATATCTTAAACAGTAGACATAATAAACAAAATACAGTGACTCATATGAGCTATTCCTGTACTGTATAAAGCAGCCCTGAGAATGAAAAAAAAAATAATGGACAACAGTAACAAGTTGAAATATAACTGCCATATATAAATCAAAATACAATTTGACAAGTCATATCAATAGGGTTTTAGATCTTTGGCAATTTTGGAGCACTGACTAAAGGATTACTTTGCTCAAGCAATTTGCGACCTTCAGTTTTATAATCGAAAGTGCAGTCATGAGACTCAGCATAGCGATGAGAAGCACAGAAGTTGTTACCACATCTGAAAAACAAAACCCAAGGAAAATGTTTCAAATACAAATTAATGCTGAAACAAATGCACCTTCCCACTCCCACTATTGCACAACAATACAAAGCAAATGTACATGATTAAACTTGCCTTCGTGATCACCTCTCCATAGTGGTCACCAATTCTGCTTGGCACTATGTATTTTTCCTGTACTGCCTTCTGCCCAACACGGCTATGCCCAGACATTTTCGTGACAAAATAGCCATCACTCCATAGCTCATACCAGTCACCTCTGCAGAGGCTTTCAACTAAGTTGTCCTAAATGGAGATATGACTGACCGCTCAACTTCAGTACATGTAGTCTCCCAACATTTGTTCAAAATAATATGGTACACTATGTTCATGTTATGGTGTGGCTAGACAAAGCTTGGTGTGTGTTACAAGCAGAGACAGCAATTACGGCTGAGGTGAATCTTCCCTAAATGCAAAACTCCCTTTGACAGAGATGGAATTGTGTGAGTAAACTAAGTCTGCTGAACACTGGACACATGAATAAGGGATCTAGCCCTATTCATGAGGTTGAGCGGAGGACTGGTCGGTAAATGTTACGCTAAAACGTTTTTAAATATTTAGTTTGGGATAATAGAATAAAGGGGAGTAAATCTTAACCTTTCTGAAGGTAGTTTTTTTCACAAGCCTGTAATGTCTCAACACGCACGTCACTGATGAGATCCTCACGTGAGGTTTCTGGTGATTTGTTGTGATTTTGAGTCTATGATGAATGAATGCTTTTTTCATGGCTAAATGTAATAAAAAAAACCTTAGTAACCCATACTTTTATGTAAAGGTGATTTATGGCGTATTGTATGGATACAGTTTTGAAAGATTTTAAGAAACATGCTTTATAATTACCGGAAAGGAATAAAAAATATATATAGGCATAATTGCAAATGAAAAAAGAGGGAATAAGTCATTAACTCATTGATAATGGGCAGTAAAAGCACTGCTTGTCTTGTGATCAAACTGGAAGTCAGAGCACAAATGTTTGTACTCCAGAGCACACAGAAACAGGAATAACAAAACTAACACTCTTTTCCCACCCTCTCTTCTCCCATTACTTACGTACGCCACAATAATTTCAGATAGTATAATTTAATTTGTTGTTTTTAATTGTTACATCTGATTGCATGGTAAAGAGAGTCTTATTAGGCCCTGTTTACCATAGCACATGGCCCCTGAATACCAGTCTGTATTATTGTAAGCAAATTTGTACTTTAGTGTCATTTGATTGGTTGACCCTTAAGAAAGTAGTAAGAACAGGTTATAGGTGAGACGGTTGCTCTATCTTGTGGCAATGATAAGGCGAAATAGAGGATCTCTTTGAGTGTTAACACCTCCCCAAAATTAATCATGTATTGAGCCTTGGAGTTTGCTACACACAAACAGATTTTACTGTTCATCCCACCTACTACATGTATCAGATTAATCAACCCCTGCTTTTATTGGGCTGTATGCTTTAACCCGAAAAGCACTAAGCCCGCTCTAGTGCGTGCTGGATTCTCAGAACGTTAGGCACTACGCACACACTGGTGCGTAATGGGTTTGCAAACCGGGTGGCACTAAGCACACACTAGAGCGTGTGGGACAATGGCCTTGGCCAAGGTGTGACAATGGCCGTATATCACCACAAAATCTAAACACATGGTGATTTAAATCATTCTAGGTACATCAAAGA
>JASKDV010188650.1:0-11778 GCA_032466395.1 Aegires albopunctatus
ACTCTCTCTCTCTCTCTCTCTCTCTCTCTCTCTCTCTCTCTCTCTCTCTCTCTCTCTCAAACACACTCATTTATTGGGATCCTCTTCCTCACACCGTCACTCTCTCCCATTTAATTGTATCCGTGTCTTTACATGTTCATTTTAACTTTCACTTTCAAATTATGAATATAATATTTTCATTCACAGTACACTTACAAACAACAAACTTTATTTTCTTTCTATAATGTCTTAATAAGTCAACCCGATATTGCAAGCCAGCAATTCTAACATAGTTTACTGGAAGATGATAATCAGATGTTATCTCCCCTGACGGAAATGCCAAGGTGCAGACTAATTGGAAAGCGATAAGAGTTGACTGGTAAGAAAACATCCAAACAAGTTACATCTTAAGCTTGTCAAAGAAACAAAAACAAAAAACCAATAAAAACGTGTACTTACAAATTATGATTTCTTACGTGTAATCAGCGTTTAATATTCTATCATTAACAACATTTTCTTTTCGAAATGAATCAATATATTGAAAAGGGATAATGAATATTTTAAAGCAGAAACTCAAATTGCATTAATCTAAGCATGCATTATAATGTGATAAAATTAGGTGACAGGAGAAGAGTATCTTGTACATAGCGGATAGTTTGTTTTTGTGTTTGCTTTTGTATTAGTTTATTGGGGGTTTGTATGTTCGTTTGTTTGTTTGTTTGTTCTTCGTTTTTATGACAAGACACCCCTCTAGTTTGCGGGGTTGCTCTATGGCTGGAGGATTATTTCGCTCCCTCCTCAGAAATAATATCTTTGTAGCATATTAATGATTATATTAATATTCCATAAAGATCCTTTTCTTTTGTTTCGTTTAACAACAGGCAACTCAGTTTTCATTCAGGATTTTGCACATGGAGAGGCTACAAAGAATTATCTTCCTGGAATCTCTCCAGAGTTTTCTGATAGTAGCATCGCATGAATGTTCAGAAAATTGGGTTTTCAGTTTGCACTCAACAAGTCTTATAGCCGTTTAAAACTTTGCAAATGTAGAGTTAGAAATAATGATTATAAAATCGCTGAAATTTAATAAATTAATGGCTGTTGTGAGTTTAAAGACATGAGTCTTTTATTTAAAAAAATAAGATCCTTTAACTTCCAGACATTTTTTATTGTTGTTGAAATAATAGGAAGTGCATTACATTTGAGATCTTGTCGCCTTAAAATAATTTTAATTCTTTATCATTATTAGTCTTATACGTTAGGTTTTGCTGAAGAGATATACATGTTTAAATCTTGTCGATATTGTGGATATGAAACAAATAAATCGTAACTTAGTTTGCCATACATTCAAAGAGGGTGACTGAGCCAAAAACTCGCAATCTATCTCATAGCTCAATTTGCATACATTTTCATTTGCCTTGGGATAATAGAGTATTACGAGATACAAGCATATACCTTCAGCTGTGAAATATTTACTCAAGCACTACATTCTTGAATATTTGTGATAAATGACAGGCTTGGTGTTTGCACATGGAGCACGTACGAGGAAAGTTTATTGCTTGGCTATCAGTGAAAATAATGCAAATTTGGTGTTTATGTATAATTCGCCTTTCATAAATGACTTTGTAACGCCAAGAATAATCCTTGTACAGCCATATAATTCTATGGCTGTATTTGCAATTATCATTTTTCTACAGGTTTCAAATGAAGTTCAGTTTATGCCAAGTTTCCATAGACAATGAAATACCGTACATCCCCTGATACGCGACGGCATGGTAAGCAATGCAAAAATTACCATACAAAAAGATGATGCATTTCAATGTAGGCACTTGATTGTCAAGGGCTTACATCTAAAATACAGAAGACACTACATATAATATACATACATTATGATATTTAATTTCATTGCCAGAAACGCAACGCACTCTCAATATAGACGTACATGCGTACTTGCAGTAACAATATACAGACAAGTACTCGCTTTCACTAATCTACTTTACGATCACTGATGCAAAATTTCGAATTATTCTAAATTCATGACCCCATAGTTAATTGAACATTGCTTCAATTGCCTAGATGCCGTTTAGCAAAGCAACTGGGAGCTAGATGCGTAGGTACTAAAAATTATATTAATTATACACAACTCCATAACAATGAAGATAAAAACATCTTCGAAATGTTGCCTTATCTCGTGCGTGCGAGAAACTTATTGCATTTAACCGCGATACAAACGTTTTATGGTGGCAGTATTTTCTAAGTTTGCGTACTGTTTGGTTAGTGCGTTAAATAAACGGTATAAAAAGATTGCTTGTAAAATGGAAACAGACTTAGACTGACTTTTAAGTTTATATTCACTTAGATTTATAGTGTGTCTGATTTTATTGTGATTTACAAAGCATAATCTATGTATTTTCTTTCGCTACTTTGTGCGTAGAAAAGGAAAGTTATTTGTACGATTTTAAAGAACATCCCTATAGGAAAGATTTTGACAAAATCATCCATTTAATTTCATCATATACTACTTTGAAGTGTTGCGATATTTGCAATGATATATTACTATCTTTTTTAAGTGAAAGTACACTATTATAGTGAGATGCATCATATTATTGAAATATTAAGAGACATTACTGTCTTTGTCTAATATACTGTCTTTGTATGTTATATATTTAGTATTATAATTAATGATTTTTCATTGCGCATTTCCTGTTGACCAAAACTGAAATTTAATCGAAGAGATAGGTTAGATCGATTCTTCGACAACTTTGTTGTCATATCTTTGATAGCTGCAAATAAAATAATTGATACAATGAATTTGATAGTTGAAAATAAAATAATTGATAATGTGAATTTGATAGTTGCAAATAAAATAATTGATACAATGAATTTGATTTATATTATACTTTGTCTGCACAACGCATTATACATGCAGTGCATTAATCAGAATTATTTCGGTCTCAATTCATTAAACGTTGACCAGATAATGTTATTAATGAATCTACGTCAATACAATAACATACACATTAGTATAGTGAAATGGAATATGTTAGTCGAAATAGTGTAGGCATACCTAAAAATCAAAACAAATTTTCAAAATATGGGTCACGGGAAACATTTAAACTTGATAAGAAGAGTGCTATAAAGTCAAGTGTTGTGTAAATATTCAACTAACTCTCATCGAAGAAGGTAAGCCTGTGGTCAGAACTGCACTCTCTGAACGAGTTTGCTAAAAGATTTGAAGCCAACCACGGCCACCTACTGCGGCTTTTGCCTCATTGGTTTTAGGGAAGTGTAGTATTAAGCCTATATAAGTGTTGGTACATGTACTGCATTTCATAAAGAAATATGTGTGTGAGACAACTTCGACTTTTTTATGAAGCAGAGCTCTAACAGAGGCAAACCTTCTTTGGTCTCGTACCCGGTGGGAAATATTCTGCCAGAGTCAAATACCGTGAAGTATATACCACGGGTAATAGAGGCGTTCTACAACATTACTATCATTGTGATTGCCGTTAAGCTTATCTAAGCACAATCTGAGCTGAAGTTCCTTTACATTGCAAAACATCTGACTTTTAATAGAATGGCAGACGATGGTCGCGATCTACTTTGTGTGGCAATAATGGTGTCAAGTGTAACGTCAAATGTCTGAAAGGAACATTGACAGGTCCTATTCTCTTTTGAAACTATTACCTTCTTAGAAGACGGAGCGTATTTACAATATGATATATTAATATAACAATAACATAATAAATATAAATCAATTCGAGACAGAAATGGCAAGCTACTCGTAATGGGAGTTGTTATGCCTTGGAGGAAGGTGGCTCTAAGATCAATGCATTCCAAACAGGTGGAAATAAATATTCCAAAAATAACACTGGAATAGAAAGTACATTCATAGGACTGTATTTTTTTATATTTTTTTTTTCGATATGGATTTATTGATAGTGACATGTGATGCCACTTAACACTAAATTTTTATTTTATTTCATTATATCGATAGATCTAAAAAAACAAATTAAATAGCATGTAATTGATAGACATCACATAATATACCTGCGCATTCTCCCTTTCCATTTCATCCCGCCCTTTACCCTTCTATCCCCCCCCCTCTCTCCCTCTCTCTCTCTCTCTCTCTCTCTCTCTCTCTCTCTCTCTCCCTCTCTCTCTCTCTCTCTCTCTCTCTCTCTCTCTCTCTCTCTCTCTCTCTCTCTCTTTCTTTAATCTTTTCTCATTTTCCTCGGATTGTTCATGGTATCCAAGACTAGGTGCCACGAATTTTACCCTTTGTTTTTCTCTCAATGTGGTCATCGATTGCGTTTTAGGTTTGTCCATTGTACTTGGACTAGTTGACTGGAACTTCTATGATATCTCTTAATGCCGCAACACAAAGAGTTGTCAGACTAGATCTCCCGACCCCACATTATCAATATAGAACTTAATACTATTTATACCATTGATGATGGCGGGTAGTATTTTTATTATAAAGCTAAATATACAATGAGTAGTTCTACTTTCTTTACAAATCCACACAACTCTTCTTACTCTCATTCATACAGCAATATCAGGGACTTCTTTGGACTCGATAATTGCTACTTTTCATCTAACCTATTTTGATTATTCCCCTTGTGATCCATCCTTTGGTCTCATTCTTGGTCCAATTAAATATCCAATAATTCCTATCTTAACTTGATTAATTTAGTTGTTCTTAAAATTTCCTGGACAAGATACTGACCGTCTCCTTTTTGATGTTATCTACTCGCGCTCCTTCCTAATATATACATGTATAATATATTGATTTATATATTCTATATACTCGCTTAGCTTCGTCTTTCTAAATCAGAACTTTTTAGTATGATGCAGTAAATCGTTTATTTAATATCTGTATTGAAACATATCATTTTAACATTGAAATTATTTCACAAATCCCTTGGATGCTTTTAACCCCACAATTTGTCGACTAAAAAATACAATTGTTATAATCAATCTAAATATGCCTTTGATCCTCTATCATCGAAATAAATACATGAATCCTTGCAATGTTCAGGTAAGCGTCCATCCATCTAGATCAGAATGAATCCAAATTAACAAAATATCCCACAAAGGTTCATTAATCTGAGAAAATGGCGTGTTTGATGAAGCATCAGGGAAATAAATGGAATCCTGAATATCCTTACATGTCTGTTTTTCTTAGATTTCCAGTGGATGCGTCGACATGGAGCCACAAATTATAAACAACACACATTATAAACAACACACATTATAAACACGACTCTTTATAAACTTGTCAAAATGTTTTTCTTACGGATTCAAGTTACCGCTTCTCTCATGCAGACATGGTATACGATGCCCTTAGACCACATATGTTTACACACTCAATATATGCGCACTTTTAAAATCCAGCGTTTTGGAATATTTTCGAGTTTGACGCTTCTCTTTTCAGGTTTTATGGTTTGGGAAAATGTGTCAGGAGCTTTAAATCAGGCCTAGATATTCTAGATCTGCTGCACAAATAACAGAAATATTAATATAATAATAATAATTGATTGGTGAGATGGATTTTCTTTCATGGGATGGAGACAATGGTGAAGAAAATGTAATAGTCATCATTTTTGCAAGTTGTACTCATGAAATCAGTACATCATATTTATATCAAAATCCTATAAATAGCGTTTGCTGACCAATAATTCAGTGGGTAGAACGCACATCTATCGAACTCCATTTTTTCGGGGTTCCTTACGATCCCTATCCTTAAGTTGTCAGGTTAAGGAGTACCAAGTCCAATAAGAGATGGACAATAATCTCGGAGGTTCCAAGTTTTTTACGCATGTAAAATTATAACCTTGCTGTTAACTAGGCAGTCGAAGAAAAAACTGATATCACCAAAGTACTTGAAATGGGTAAATTCAATACATCAACATAGCGCTTCCCAGGACCAAGCGATAGTGACACTGAACAGTAGATTATAATTAAGATTTCAGACATTGCTATGGACTATAAACATAAATAAAAAGTCATTGATCTCTTCTAAAGCATAAGTGTTAACGAGTTGTATCCAATTACAAAATATACTTAAGCTCTCTCGCATGAAAGACCAAGATCAAAAAGACTTCATTAATGTGTTAATGTTAATGATATTTTAATGGAAACATTTGGAATTTCTTCAGTTACAGACATGTTGAACAAGAAACAGACGCGTATAACATAATTCAATTTTAGGGAATAACAGCGTTCAACAACATCGCAATAACTGTAATGATCGTCTTTTATACCTCATTGTTCTTACAAGACAACAGCCACTGAAGAGGCATAAAGTGAATTCCAAGGATATTTAGAATCTATTGTACATATGTCATTTTGTCGTAGCATATATTAAAGAAAGCCCTCAAACGAAGAGATATTTCAACTAAGGCTTTAAAACCAATAACTGCCCTGCCTCGTGTTGTTATGACAATGCATAATGAGGTTTTGGAGGAATCTTTCCCCATATTTTCAAGTGCTTAAAATAATGCGATAACAGAGAATAGGATTTACAACAATATTATAGTAATTTGAGAACACGTAACGTGATCCAGAAAGAATGTTATGCCCGATTTTAATAGCCTGGCATTTCCCAAGTTTTACATGACTCAAGATATTGCCGAATAAAGTTAAAAGTTACCCTATTATGGTTTTCAAATGCATCTTACATAATAATATTTGCTCCTTCTTCTTGTTTTCTTTTGTTCTTTGTTCTTGATTATAATTTATATTTCTGATTCCTTAAAATTCATAATGGGGTTGTAAATCATAGGTTTTTTTTATGTATAATGTACGTTGTTTTTTTTAGAATGGTTTATTAGAATCCTGTGATAATCTTCTCTCTTTAAAAAAAATAGCGAAAGGAAGCTTATTGTGCTTCTTTGGCTCAATTGAATTTTTACAACATCGCAGAGATTGACTGGCAGATCTAAATAATATGGAAATGTATTTGGTGGATTGATATATGCGTAAATTATTGTTAATTATGAAAATCAATGTGTTTTTGTACTTAGTTCATTCAAACACAGATAAAAAAGCTAAAGCAAATAGATCTATACCGCTACTGATTTGAAAAGCGACTGATTTCAAGGGAAAATAAGTTGTTGTTTTTTCCATGTCGAGGCTAAAACATTCACATAAATTAGGTTCAATGAAAACAGATGTGCAGAAAATCAGGTTCTGTGAGACTGGATGTAATGTATCACTGTACACTCACTCTCTATCTCTAGAACTAGACATATTTAGATCTAGATTCTCAAGCCACCCTGGCAAATCTTCATTATGTTGAAGGCGGTAGAAAAAGGAAGAAGAAGAAGTCCTTTAGATTTTGTTACTCTGCGTCACTGGGGGTACTGTGTCATTGGACAGATCTATATCACGATTTACTGCCAATGTGATTTATAAATCTGCCCTCATCCATTGATAATGATAGTTTTTATTGTTTACATAAAGCCACAGTGTTAGAATCAACGAAGCAACATTATTTACCGCGGTAGGGGTTTCCACTAGTATTCTAAAATCTTTTTGAATTACTTTTGTTCATTTCAATTTGGTTTCGTTGCGTGTGAGGGTGACGATGGATACAATTTCGGTATTCACGTCTATTCCGAATGAACACGCACTATTCATTTAAAAATGCTAAGTGCGACTTAGCAATCCAGAAACAGCTTGTGTCATTGTGGCCCGATAAAGATCATTTCTGGGTATAAACTAAGGGCAATTTCGCTTGGGAAATTCAGACCTAGCAATTGTGTCAATCGGGCGATAGATTAAGCCATTATTATATGTGCATTCCATGAAGGTAATGCACCAACCATCTGGTTTAAATGTTTATTCAAGCATTACGTTTCACCATTACCAATCAGATGATGGAACTGCAGCTGGCATGGTAGGAACCCCAAAACTGGCCACCCATGCTGTATATAATGACCACTGGTCTCATGTAAAGTAGACAAATACATAAATAACTGCCCTCATTTCCCCTCTCTCTCTCCCTCTTCTATCTTCCCATCCATTATTCTCCCTCTCACTCTCTCTTTCTTTCTTTCTATCTGTCTGTCTATCTCTCTATCAATCAATCAATCAATCAATCTATCTATCTATCTATCTATCTATCTATCTATTTATTATCTATCTATCTATCTATCTATCTATTTATTTATAATAGTCATTATAACATAAAATACACAGAGTGCTTAACACAAAATTAAAAAATGTTTGTGAAGCATTACAAAATATAAAAACATCTATCTATCTATCTATTTATCTATCTATCTCTCCATCTCACCCTTTCGAGATACATTATTATTATGAAGATTTGACAATTGACAAGGTAAAAACATGATCAAAGGCCGCCACCCGAAAACCAATGGTATGTGCTCCAAAAGCCCTCTCTTCAAGTTTTCACTTAATTTACTTTGCTCTCATTTGTATCAGCAGTGACCCTTCAGCGGTCAATGAATTTGGAGAACCCCAATAGCTTTGGTCTAGAGGTAGAACTTGATTTACCATGGAAAATAAGTAATTTTTTAAGTCATATAGTTAATGTTCAATCAACATTGTGTTCAGTTCTAGTTAGAGATATAATATTATTATTTTAGCTTATTTAAAGGCCCATAGATCTAGTTGATCTATCGAACAAGTTTCAAAAATGATGTGCTGCTTTTACCAATTGAAGGGTTTATAAGGGGCCCATCCTTTGACCCATGACAATTTGCCCTCATATACTTCCCTTAAAGTGGTATAGAGAATCCACCTCTGGTTTAACATAGCAAGTCGCAAGTCCCGAACCTTGCCCCCAGATCAGCTATTCACCTTAACGGAGCGTGTGGAATATGTATATTTAGGCAATTCTTGAAAGGTTTCAATGTTGAAATCAAAACTTGACTATCGCATCGCATGCTTTACAATTTAATGTCATTTGATTGCTTGTATGTTGTTATTGACTCTTAAGTTCATTATCTTATCTTATCTTATCTTATCTTATCTTATCTGGGTTATGGGCCATTAGGAATCTAATGCCTTTAAATGCCTTGTTAATACGTCAATTTATCTAATAATCATCACAATCATACATATGGTTACTGAGTTCTTCATCAAGGGAATTTTCGAAACAGCTGAGAGAACTTGAAGTTTTAGTGTCTTACTTAAGACTATGCCATATTCTTACTATTCTACAAAGGAACGAGTTTTTTTCTAATGTTCGTATCACTACCTTCAATATAGATCTTATAAATATGTCCCCCCCCTGGTACATTTGTTATTGGAAAATCGGAATATTTCCTTATGATCATTATCAGGCAGACCATGGATACTTTTATATAAATGGATCAGATCCTCCCTTGATCTTCTTTACTTAAGAGATTGAAGAGCCTATGATTTCAATATATCCAGATATGGTAGATGTGCTATGGATGGCAAAAGTCGAGTAGCACGTCTTTTGACACATTCAATTGAAATTGACTGACGTTTGAACGATGGACAACGTATACAATTTCCATGCTTCAGAACATGACGAACAATAGCTTTATATAGCACTGTAGATATCTTAGGATCCAAACAATTAAAGCTTTTATATGTTATTGTCCCTTGAAAGGACATTTTCAGTCACATACACCATACGAGTTTCCTTATTCGAATCAACATTAATCTATTTGCCTTTTTAGTACACTCATAAATATATAAATCAAAATTAAATTTTTGATCAAGGACAACAATCAAGTCTCTCTCTCAGAATCTGTAACTGAAAAAAAAAACCAACAACATCATAATTGGCATCATTGTGTTCTTAGTTTCAAACAGGCAATTGAGTACTCACTTTGGTTTAGTTCTGTATAATCCCAATGCCGCTCCCTTCTTCGATTTCGTATATGCACTAAAATCCTCACCATTAGATTATTCCTGTGTACAGAAGTGGCAACGACGTTTCTTGCCATGCATGGAAGAGGCACGAATGAAACGAATGACACAATGATCGTATATACAACTATGTACAAAGTAACCATCTTGAAATGGAATCAAAGAGTTCCTTTTGCTTACAAAACTCTATATATGGTAGGACGCTATCTCTTTGTGGATAGGTTTATTCGGTCCAATCCATTTGATATAGCTGCACAGTCACTTTGTTCATTGAAATTTGGAATTAAAACACATGTTTACTGCTTTAAAAGCAATGTCATCATTATTTCAAATAATTTTTCAAAACCTGCTTGATGAAAATCTCACAGCGCATTAATTTCTTCGTAATGTTTTGATTATGAAATGTTTTATCTTGGAGTCATCCTAGAACATCAAATCCCTTTAGTGTAAATATCCACTTTGAAATGAAGCTCTTATCTCTTTACTCACAGTCATTTTCTCAAAGACTCTACCTTGAAATCCACAATCGAAAAGAGAGCGAAGTACCGCGGTGAGATAAATCGACCATTGAGTATTATCTATGTCAATGAAAGTTGATATTATTATCTTCCCCTTTTCGTCCTGCTGAGGTAGAGCGCTGTGGATCGTTTGCTTTCGGGTAGCGGTTGCTTTTCCTTTGATCCCTGTCTGTTTGTCCGACCAAACGCCTCGTACTTATGTTAGCAAGTCACAAAAGCTGCTTAGCGTATAATACAACTTTCTCAGTCATGCAAATCATAGTGAAGGATTTAAACTTATTATTGTATTCCTCATTGATAATTGCTAAAGCTTTTCTGAAGCAATCGAGTGTCCGGATGTTATCTCTGCAAAAATTAAAGTCCTAGAATTGAAAACACAAATACATTTTTAGAGTTATTTCCACCCAGAACTGAAAATGTCAGAACAATTATTTATCTAGCATATCAACGAGGCGATCTGCTGTGAGTGCAGACTAGTGCTGCCTAGAACTCGACATTGCATCGTAATAATGAGACGACCGGGATGCCTGAGACATCTCTGCCTTGCTATACGAATTGGAAGCGTAGCATGGCAGTATGTCTTCTTGAATTCAAGGCTAGATACAGCTAGAACTTTCTCTGTCAAAATATTCAGGCTCTCAAAGACTGAAAATTGAAAGGATCTGGGCTGTTAGAGGAATAAGAAGGGGAGGGGTTAGCCGAGGCCATCTGGGTGAAGGGTGATCTGTACTGGTTCACTGGGGATAAACTGGGGTGTGGGGAAGAGGCGCCAACGAACCGTTAAACTGCGATATAGGTCACTAGCAATTAGGGTGTGTGATGATGAAGGAAATGTGTTTAAGTTGGTGTATAGATTTGATTGGAAAAACGTGTTAGTTTTTTTTAAAGTCATTACGTTAAGTCCATGTTTGTTTCTTTAAGGCACACACTTGCAAGGTAACTGGGGAATGGGAGATTTTGTCGTGGTTTCAGTTCAAGAAAAGTTTCAGGAAAGGCAACAAAGCCGATGGGAGTGGTAGTACAAATAGTAATTAGCAGAAGCACCTTAAGTAAAGATAGTAGTAGTAGTGGTAGTAGTAGTAGTAGTAGTAGTAGTAGTAGTAGTAGTAGTAGCAGTAGTAGAAGTAGTAATAGTAGTAGTAGTAGTAGAAGTGGTAGTAGTAGTAGTAGTAGTAGTAGTAGTAGTAGTAGTAGTAGTAGTAGTAGTTATAGTAGTAGTAGTAATAGTAGTAGTGGTAGTATAGTAGTAGTAGTGGAAGTAGCAGTAGTAGTAGCAGTCTATAGCAATAGTAGTAGTAGTAGTAGAAGTGGTGGTGGTAGTAGTAGTAGTAATAGTATTATTATTATTATTATTATTATTATTATTAGTAGTAGTAGTAGTAGTAGTAGTAGTAGTAGTAGTAGTAGT
>JASKDV010188661.1:0-11776 GCA_032466395.1 Aegires albopunctatus
TGAGCACTGTTGACTTTATTGATGTAATTTATATTACTATATATATATATATATATATATATAGATAGATAGATATATATCTCTCTCATTGGTGGTTGGGGAAGTTCTGTAGGAAGTAGCGAGCGGGAAAAGTGAAAGCTTATGGAAGGTGGGTCTGGCCTCTTATAATAATAAAAATAATGAAGAGGATATCAACACATCTCTCTCTCTCTCTCTCTCTCTCTCTCTCTCTCTCTCTCTCTCTCTCTCTCTCTCTCTCCCCCTCTCTCTCTCATTGATGGTTGGGGAAGTTCTGTAGGAAGTAGCGAGCAGGAAAAGTGAAAGCTTATGGAAGGTGGGTCTGGCCTCTTATAATAATAAAAATAATGAAGATGATATCAACTCATTACCTTTCCCTTCTTATCTAAATACCTCATTCTTTTCTCTGGCACGGTAAGAACAATACAAATAAAGAAGAAAGAAAAAGTTGTGATAAGTATCTAGTATGCTACTATGTCAACAAAATTTGTTGAATCTCTGTCTGATTCATTTCATGTCCATTGTTCTGCTTTTGTGAGTGAAAGTCAAACAAGGATGTAAGCATCGTAAGTTCAATATCACATTGTAAGTTTGCTGCCTTAGATCAAAATTCCTGCATCTCCTTATTTAGTTTTGGGCGCTTACAGGAGTTTTGATATAAGGCAGCAAAGTGTAAAACACCTTTATTGCCTTAATATGTCTTTGTCAAATGAGAAGACAGATCTTGTTGATTTATAAAATCCTGTGTATGCAAATAAATGAATTGAACGAGATTAACAGAAATGTGGAAACGCCTTGCATGGTGGTATGCTTCCTCCAGGAATGAATGAAGTGCATTATTATGTATGTTTATTATATAAAGAGCATTGGCACTCACCAGTACTGCACTTCAATTGGTGCCAGCAATATCATTTTATCAGTAGGCTATCACAGATTTATTGCGTATGATAATATAACTATGCTTTATCATCAATAATTGCTTCCTTTTCTGTGCACCTTATTATTTATTCTTGTTTTATATTTTGAAATTGCATTAGATATTATAGAGGGAAAACAGATTTTTTTTTGACAAATGGTAAGATTTGTAAGATAGTTAAGTGACTGGACAATAATAAAGATAATAATAATGATAATAATAATAATAATAATAATAATAATAATATATGGTGCTTTTGGTTGTATTAGAGACACATTGTTGTTTTGGATAGGGACAAAATATTTGTAAAGATGAAAGAACGGTGATGGAGAGTGTTCAATGCAGTAAACAACCTTGAATGGTTGGTTTGGCAGGTTTGACTGAATACACTAGAGAGTAAGTTGACAGCCTTATTAAACTCCTAAATTATTTGATTAATATATTTTTTGAAATATATGTAGATGATAATGAAGAATTTACCTAGATATTATTGTCTCAACAAATTTGTTTCATCATTTTGAATCGTCAGGAGACATGTTTGTTTACTTCAATAAACTTTTTTAAAACATATATATCGTCCCTGTAAGTCTCTAAACACTTATGTCCGCTCATAATGATAACGGACTTACGTGTTTAGAGACTTACAGGGACGATATATATATTAAGCTTGTGGACTGAAAGGTGTTTGGTTCCATTCACGGTTAGTTTGCAATGTTGGATCATGAGAGAGGGACCCTTTACACATATTTTCATTTCCAGTTGCTGACCTTATAATGCACAATCTAAACTGGTCGCGTCGGCTGGCTTTTGTGAAGTAACTTTTATGATTATTTAGCTCTTCTTCCTGTGCTCCCAAGGGAGTTGAGAAGGGGTTTGTGCATTAAATAATATCTCAGTGGAATCTTTGCAAAGCTCTAACAGCACAATGTGAATCTCATTCTGCACACCTTTAAAACCCTACATGATTTCTGTAATTATTCACGATTATCTACTTCATCATTGTTCTCCCTTTGCCCTCATTTGCTGCTCCTCAGCGACTCCGTCGGAGCCTTCCTCCTTCCCTCATCCGGCGCATGTCGACCAGCACCTGGACCACCACCACCTCAGCCACCGGCATGCCGACCCTTGAACCCGAACCATGCCGACTACGGTCTTCATCCTTCCGCCACTCCCGCGAGGGCACACCCGGCTCCAGCCCCAATGGCAGCCGAAGCAACAGCCCATCGCCCTCGTCCATGCCCAACACCACAACAGTGCTGACCATCCCCAAATCCCGCTCCTTCTCGCTGGCATCCGCCCCACTTCCTGGTGGTCACGCCCTGCCATATGCCCGTCGGTTTCCATCGCGGAAGAGCACTGGGAGTGATGTTGTCATGGGGAACAGTCCCACCAGGGTCGATTCATCCCGGCTTTCCATGAGTCCCCTAGCTCGGAACGACGAGACATCTGGCGTGGAAGAGGACGACGACGATGATGTCACTCCTCCTCCACCATCTTTAACGATGGCCAAGGCAGACAAATACCCATCTCCCTTGGCTGGTACGCAAATATCGCCAGGCATTTCTCCCTTGGCTGGTAAGGCACCCAGCTATCCCGTGACTACTCTAGCCAGCGGTCCCCCTTCGACGTCCAGAGTGCCCAGTGGTAGTTCTTTGGCTGTGCGAAAAAAATTCATCACGTCGGACTACGAGAGCAGCGACTCGCCCAGCAGTAGCGACCACAGTGATAACGTTGGGGGCGGAGAGGACCCAGCCAGCTCTCCACCAATGAAACAAGTGAGTTACTCCTTTGGTATAATATGATTGTTGTTGACATCATCATAATCGTTATCATCATCATTATCATCGCCTTTATCAAAGGTTATAATTCAGTTACTTGTGCCCGATGTCATAAATATATGTATCTTCTTCTTCCTCTTCTTCTCCTTCTCTTCCTTCTCCTCCTCCTCCTCCTCCTTCAAAACCCTAGTTAGTGTCATGACCTAAAAGTATTCATCACTATTTTACTTATCTTCCACAGGAAACCAGGGTACCACCATTAGCGATAACTTCCATATCCGCATTCAACACCACATCCTCTTCATCCTCCAGCTCCACTGCTTTCATTACCCCCTCCCCATCCGCCACCCTTCCATCCTCTTCTCCCTCTTCCTCCTCTTCATCTACCGCCGCTGCAACAACCACCACCAATAGATCTTCAACGCCATCTTCGCAGACCATCGGAGAGGAGGACGAAGACGACCTAGAAAGCGAGGATAAAACGTCGTTGGCCAAACATTCTTCCAAACCCGATGTCAAATTGGTAATTTCCGAAGGCAGCGAGGACCGGGAGCAGCAGGGGGATATTTCCAAGGACGTGCTGCAATTGAGACAGAAGAGTGACAGTAGCGATGGCTTACCAAAGAAAACTCAACCAGAGGTCGTGGCCACCAAAGACCACCGGATACGTATCGTGAAAAGTGATGATAAACGAGATGGTGCCACGGACGTTTCCGGCACTCCCGGGGAAACAGAACTGTTGTACCAGATAGAGGAGCTGGAGAAGACGCCGCTCCTTCAAATATCTCAGCTGAACTCGTGGGATTTTCCCATTTTTGATTTGGCAGATAAGGAGACTGATTGGATTTTAAGCAAAGTAAGTGTGGAATGGAGTGTGTACTTGGCATATTATGTTGATTATTGTTGATGTTGTTTGTGTATGTGCTGTCTTTGCGTTTATAGGATGACATCTCTCTCTCTCTCTCTCTCTGTCTCGCTCTCTCTCTCTCTCTCTCTCTCTCTCTCTCTCTCTCCCCCCTCCCTCTTCCCCTCCTTTCCTCCTTCTTTCGATCTACATCATGCCATTGATATTCAGGATAAAGAAAGAAGGGAAAGGTGTGTGTGTGTGTTTGTGTGTGTGAAATGGGAGGGTAGAGGTGGAGGGGTGAGAAGATGATAGGCCTGGTTAAATTGTTAGCAAGTGCTGCTATCCAATAACATATTTGCATGGAATACCTTACAAGATTTTTATGATGATATCAAAACATTGACATTGACATTTGAACTAGGCCATGCGTTTATATGTTTGTTTTGATACATCCAAAGTACCATGATTCATAATTAACCAATACGCCATCTTGAATAATTATAATGACCAGTCATTGCCCTACTCATTATGCAAGGACATCAAACCAGTCCTCATTACCAGGTGAAATTGGAGACTTTAGTCAATGTGTGTGTCCCTGGTAAATAGGTCATGCTTCTAAGCTTTTTAGATTTGAATTGTGTTTTTTAACATAACGCTTATTGGAGGATTGAAAAGCTCATTCAGAGTACCGCAATGAACTGTCGTTATTTAATCCTCATGGTGAGGATTATAATCTAATTATTTTCTTTTAGAGACATCTCAGCTCTCTGGTTTACACAAGGTCAAAAGGTGACATTTGTAACTATTGCACAAGGTCAAAAGGTGACATTTGCATCTTTGCACAAGGTCAAAAGGTGACATTTTCATCTTTGCACAAGGTCAACAGGTAACATTTACATCTTTGCACGAGGTCAAAAGGTGACATTTGCATCTTTGCACGAGGTCAAAAGGTGACATTTACATCTTTGCACAAGGTCAACAGGTAACATTTGCATCTTTGCACAAGGTCAACAGGTAACATTTGCATCTTTGCACAAGGTCAACAGGTAACATTTGCATCTTTGCAATATTTAAGGGACATTACCGGTATGTCTAAATGAGATTGCATTATATAGACTTTTATGACATCAAAATAAAAATTAGAAAAAAAGAGAAAGAAAAGAAAAAGAGAGAAAAATTAGAAATGAAAACTCCTGGCCTGGCTTAGATTGTAAGAATTAAGATTTCATACAGAGATGCATTGTAATTGAAATAATATTTGTACTGGCGATATTTGACTGCCAATTTTTTAGTATTTATCGTACATATACGACCTGAGTAATGTGAGGGAAATGCAGGTAATGAGCCTGATTCTCCAAAGAATCAATATTTTTTTCCGTACAGGGAATTGAACCAGCACCATTTGGATGTGCAAGCCTGACGTTGGTCATTATTAGATCACAATACCTCTCATATTGAATTTTCCTTTTCCCACATGGCTAAATGGTGCATGAAAGGCATTTTACGCTTCTTGCTGAGTATCTCAAGTTTGAACCTCACTTCTGTGTATATTGCATCTAGTCCCTTATTTCTCCTGGGCCAGATGATTGAACGTCCATTGTCCACTTTTGCCGCATCTAATTCCCGTCCTCTTAAAAAGACTTGGAAGAGTCATCTCCCCTTGTAATGAATGAATGAAGATGATGAAACACAAAACAGTTTTTGAAGATGCATTTCTGTTTTTATTATCTTCTCCCGACAGGTAGCGTACAAATTATTTACAGAGGTAGGTCTTATGGAGACGTTCCGTATTCCCGTAGCTGAATTTTTGAATTATTTCCATTGTCTGGAACTGGGATACAGAGAGAAACCATGTGAGTAAGCGTTATCCTGGTGGAAGGGGTTCTTTTTGTAGGTTTTTGGTTTTCTTGGTGTGTTAAAAAAATTTAAAAAGTAAATATAATCGTTCTCATATAGCGTGTTCTCACTAAAAGTATTTAATGCGCTTTACAACCCCACATTTAAATCAGGTTATTTATTCTCCTACTGTACAATTGGAGTGGTTGAGGTGAACCAGTTAGTTTGTGACAATTGACTTAGATCGCCTTTGCTGCACTTTTTGATTAGCTCCACGTTTGATGGCGTGCAAATCTGATTGGATCCCCTTTTGTTCCCGTTCCAGATCACAATCGCATTCACGCAACAGATGTACTACATGGAGTCTACTATCTAACCACCCAGCCCATCCCAGGTTTCACCCAAATTAACACCAGCGACGTCATCTCAAGGCATGGCTCATCCAGTGAATCGGGTAAACGCTAATAACACCCTTGAAGATAAAGATGGGTTTATAGTCCTTAACTCCTCTCAATGCAGGCTCGCAGACGTTACATATATATATCAACCCTTTCCCCATCCCTCCTCCCAAGGCATTGACATTTTCTCAACTCTCTGGAGAGAATACAGGAGAGCACCCAACTATCATCACTTTTTTTTGTTAGCATATCAACAAAAGCCTTCACTGTTTATATCAGTTGCTCTTATACACCTGAGTGCTGTGATGAAAAACAGTGTAAAGAAACTTTCTCAAGGAATCAACGTTAGACCAATCACAAACTTTAGGTAGCAGGGCTTTACTGCCCTCAATTAGCCCATTTTAAGGATTCAAAGCCCTCAGTTTAGCCCATTTTCAGGATTCATAGCCCTCAATTAGCCCATTTTAAGGATTCAAAGCCCTCAGTTTAGCCCATTTTAAGGATTCAAAGCCCTCAGTTAGCCCATTTTCAGAATTCATAGCCCTCAGTTAGCCCATTTTCAAGATTCATAGCCCTCAGTTAGCCCATTTTCAGGATTCATAGCCCTCAGTTAGCTCATTTACAGGATTCATAGCCCTCAGTTGCCATCTAAACCTTTATAACAATATTATTTTCTACTCTATATAATTTGCCACTTAAATTTAATTATTTTTGTTTGTTTCCTTGGGCTTGTTATATTTCTATTGTTTTTCTATGCAAAATATATTCATTAAATTCTTTTACCACAAAGCCTTTGGAGCCAAACTGTAGGGGAAAAGAACATTTTATCTTTGATCTGAATATTCATGAGATATGAATCATCCAATCAATAGTCACTTGAAATGATCGGTTGCATTAAACTACCACTTTCGTCCCCTTCTCGCCATTTCACACTTAAACGCCTGCTCCTGCCCATCCGTAAAATTAGGGCATGTGTGTTGAATAAAACCGTGCCAAGGTTCAAAGGGCAATCTAGCATTTAAAAAAGAAGTGGTGAATGAAAGGAAGAGTTGATTCAACATGGTTGCCAATGGAAAACTCAAACATGTGGGTGGACGTCTCGAGCCAATACATGATACTTACTTAGTCCATCGACCTCAGTCGGATGTGAGGGACCTCTTTCCTCCAGTTGTGTCTATATCCTCCATTGCTGTGGGTAGCAACTCTCTATTTAGACCATTGTCCTCCTCCAGCTGGTCTATGAAAGTTCGACGCGGTCTTCCTCTCGATCGTGCTCCATGTTTTGGCTCCCACAGAAGAATGTTGCTGATTAATTCTCCATGGCTCCCCAAGCAATGACCACTAAATTGTACCCTATTTACGGCAATGACCACTAAATTGTACCCTATTTACGGCAATGACCACTAAATTGTACCCTATTTACGGCGATTGTGGTGGTTAATTTTGGTATGAAGTCGTAAGGTTCTTTGTTGCTGATATGATTGCACTATCTATGATGTGTTCGTGATTGCTCTTTTTACTCTAAGTATCTTCGTGAGGTCATGTTCTTAAGGCTTTCCTTTTTTAGCTTTCTTTGCTTTTAGGGTTGCTTGCCCTTCCATAATATGGACACAAACTCTATATTTTCCAAAAAAGAAATGAAATGATTTAGAGAAGCATTGTTGTAACAGTGACTGATTAGTAATTGGCATCATTATTATTTTATCGTTATAATCATCGTTATTAATAGTACTCTTTTTTTTTTTAAATCACAGGTTTTAAGTCTTATCAGAAATCATTATGGCTCACTTGCAAGACAAAGAGAATATTGCCATTGTTGGAAGGTAACCATTAAGATTTATAGCTGTTCTGGTGTAGATATATCTAGATCTAGCTGTATGTTTTTTCATATTTTTTAGCATTAATGACATAAATTTGGCAATGGACCAGGTCAATCAATTGAGTCAATTATATTCAAAACTGTCTATATATCTAAAGTGTAAATCAATTTAATGAATTCATTGAAATTCTGACCTCACTCAAGACTTCTAAGGCATTATCATTATAATAAAATTTAGGGCTTCGGACTTAAATTTCCATCTAATGATACTTCTGTAATGACAGTTTTTCACAGACGGTGATGCTAGCATGTGAGACTTTATATCAAATCTACTAAATGCAGTTTACGTGTATAGATCTACGTGGGGTTTGACCTCAAACAAAATTTACTTTCTCCATTTATTGTTTTTGTTCTTTTTTACCACAGTGGCCTCATCGGTCAGTTCTGGGCAATGATTTTTGTTGGCGGTGGTCACAAGGTTGCTATTTATGATATCTATCCAGAACAGGTGATGTAAAATAAAACTTAAGACTTCAATATAATAATATATTAAAAATGCAGTCCCATCCCCTCATCCACCAAATTCAACCCTCTAGAAGAAGTAGTAGATTACTTTCCCTACACACTAACAGAGAAAGATACAGAATAACTTTCTTGCCATCACAGCACTAAGAATTCATAATGAAAAGTAATTCCAGTGTTCTCAACGTCATACATATATGTACTATTTCTATTTGATCATTATGTTTATATTATGAGTTATGTTGGCAGCACATCAGGTATGGTATGTTGACTGCCATGACCTACTAAATACATGTTTGACTTAGGATGTACGTGTATGTGAAGGCTGCGTGTTTGATAGAAGGAATATATATGTTTTATTAAAATCATATGTGCTGCTGTTAAGTTTATCATTATGCCATCAATCAATTGTGAATCAATATTTCCTCTTGGATAGTAAAGTTTTATCTTATCTTATCTTATCTTATCTTGTAATAGAACCCTTTAATGATTGACTTTGAATATTACAATTTAGATAGATTAATGTCAATTATAATATTTATGTATTTCTCTTTTTATGATGTGAATTTTGCTAGAACAGAAATCTACTTTTTTGAATGCTTAATTTTGATTTTCTTTATAAAGAAATTACCCACATTAGGCCATCATGTAGAGATAGAACAAAGGATTATGTTTAAACTGCTTATTTTCTAAGTTACGGTCGTAATAGATACATAGAGCAAAACAAAAGTGTTTTCTCCGTGTTATCAACTCCGTAAATAAGCGCGTTGAGCACATTTAGTGGAAACGCGCTATATAAGAACGCTCTTTTGAACATTTTTGTTATCATTTCTTACTCACTTACTTTCTTCCCGACTGTCGGGAACATGGGACATAGAAGAGAGTTTGCCACCCTTTCCGGTCTTCTGCCTTCTCTAAAAAGTTGACGTCTGCGATGTTGCCAAACTTCTTGTCATTATTGATTGTACCCTTCAGCGTTTTTCTAGGTCTACCTGTTTTACTATTTACTCGTGGCATCCATTCCCATGCCTATCTAGGTAATCGTGTTGACTCTGATGAGAATTAATGGAATTAGATTTAGTCAATTCGTTTTATTATACATTCTTTATCATCCTTTATGTCTTCTAGATATCAAGAGCATTAGAAAATATCAAGACTAAACTTCTAGGCTATGAAAGTCAAGGATGCTTGCGGGGAACTCTCTCCGCTGAATCTCAATCACAATTAGTGAGGGGCAACACTGATCTGGAGAATTGTTTAAAGGATGCAGCTTATGTTCAGGTTCTTATCTCTGTTTTGATGCAATTTATTATTATTTTTTATTCCAATAATGTGAAACCAAATCATCCATTTTCTGTTTTATTTGTCAACAAAGCGTCAAAGCACAAGCCTACATAGCATTAATACGACCTAGTTTGGAATACGCAAGTGCAGCATGGGACCCGCGTTTTGTCTCCAACTGCCTATCCAGAGAGGCAGGCTGCGTGACTCAAGCTATTAAAGGCCTTGGATGAAGATCATTGGAAATGAGAAGAAAGCAGGCCCGTCTCATCCAAATGCACAGAATAATCAATGATAACCATGCCGCTGTCAAAATGCTGACTTATTATGCACAACAGTCACAACGATATCGCACATGAAGTCATCACAAACAAAAGTTTATCATCCCACATGCAAGAACAGACACATACAGACGCAGTTTCTTCCCACAAACTCTTCTGGACTGGAACTCACTTCCCAGTGAGATCATTGACTGTGGCTCCCTCACCCATTTTAAGAGACTTATAAACGTATTTATTCAGTGAATTTTGCCTTCATCTCTACTGCATCCCAACATCTGCTTTGATGGGCTGTTAAGCCTTTTGCAGATTATCCATCAAGATAAGATAAGAAAGTTAACATCCAACATGCAACCAGCGTATGATCACACGTCATTTGAAGTTTTGGAACTTTCACTTGATTTAGGTCGCAAAGCAATACATTTTGTTTTAATTTACCGCCCACCTTACTCAAAAGTAAACAAGTTGCCAAACAGTACTTTCATTAAAGAATTTTGATATCTACTTTCGTCATTAAACTTGTCAAAAAGTCGCACGATACTCCTCAGGGACTTTAATTTCCACTTAGACTCTAATGACCCTTCATCCGATGTGATGCAACTAATTGAGGTAATGAATACATCCAACATAGATAAAATTATCTCAACACCAACCCATCGTCTAGGACATACACTGGATTGGATGCTAGTGAATAAGTCATCTAACATAATTAACAAGATAAATGTGATTGATAATCTGATTTCTGATCACTCTACTGTTTTCATGGAACTTAGACTTTACTTAAAGCCAGGAAACCTTCCCCTGTAAAGACTATTGTACGTACCGGAGATCTAAAAAATGTTAACATTGTTGATCTTAAACATGACCTAAGATCAGAACTATGTGCTCTGAAAGAAGTGAACGCTTAATCAGTTTGATGCCATTCAGCGGACTATAGATAACCATTCGCCTTTAAGAGAGAGAATAATAACAGTTAGAAAAACGTCTCCATGGTTCAACAATGACGCAAAGGATGCTAAAAACGAAAGAGAAGAGCAGAACAAAGATGGATGAAATCAAAATCAGATACTCATAAACATAAATATTTAGACTTTAAAAGACATTTAAAAGGTCATTTTCAAAGCTATTATAACCAAAAATTACATGTATGTGAGACCAATGATTCAAGGCAGTTTTTCATGTTGTGTTCTGAACTCTTGGGAGATGGTAAACGTCTTATGCTACCAACAAAAATTGAACCAAACATTCTTCCCGAACTTTTCTCTTCTTTCTTCAACAATAAAATAGAAAAAATAAGGGAAGATCTTGACCAGAGTTTAGAGACGGCCTATTGTCAATCTTTGTTTGGAAAAGAAAAGCTGCTTGATTTTGAAGAAGCTACTGAAAATGAGAAATCAAAAAGCTGTGAGCTCGATCTCATCCCAACAGAACTCCTAAAAGACTGCCTTGATATTCGGCTTCTGTTTATCACAATTATTATAAACGATTCCCTTAGTTCAGTGCTTGTGCCGGATATTTTTAAAGTAGCTTCTGCGAAACCACTAATTAAAAAACAAAACATGGATCCGGAAAATCTTAAAAATTTTAGGCCTGTCTCAAATCTTTCTTTCCTCTCTAAAATTTTAGAAAAAATTAATTCTTAACGGCTTTTCTTGCCATCTGAAGGATAATGCTTTGTGGCAATGCTTTCAATCAGCCAACAAAGCAAATCATACTACTGGAACTGCTCTTCTTCGGCTATCGAACGATCTTTTGGAAGTAATTGATTCTGGCTCTGTCTCTTTATTAACTCTTCTTGACCTTTCGGTCAAATTGCTAGCAGAAACAACTTAAAGCTAAATACAAACGTTGAGGTCGAAATTGGGTCTGTTAACGTCAATGCAAAAAGTAAAGTAAAGAATTTGGGAGTCAGTTACATATTGAAGATCAAGTAAACAACTTTATTAAAATGATAAATTTTGAACTAAAAAAGATTAGCACTTTCCGACGCTATATTTCAAGAGATACTTGCCACAAACTCGTTTCCTCTCTTATTTTCTCAAGACTAGATTACTGCAATTCAATATTATGTGGCATTAACAAA
>JASKDV010188672.1:0-11775 GCA_032466395.1 Aegires albopunctatus
TTATGATTATTATTATTATTATTAATATTATTATTATCATTGTCATTATCATTATTATAGCTATTATTATTATTATTATTATTATTTTTATTATTATTATATTATTATTATTATTATTATTATTATTATTATATTACCATTGTTATCATTTTGTATTATTATTATATTATAATTATTATATTATCATTATTATTATTAGTATCATCATCATCATCATTATCATCATCATTATTTTTATCATTGTTGTTTTGGTGTGTTTGTTTTGTCGTTTTAGTAACGAGTTGCTCTTATATTATCTTTTCTAAACTCCTTAATTTATTGCATTCTTAGAATTGAGTAAAGTGTATTAATTTTTCTATGAATCATCTTTCCTTGAATTAGATATTTGTTCAGTAACTTGAAACTCTTAATGTTGAAATTTTGTTGATATTTGTTGCTTTTGTATTCATATTTTATGGGTCGATGTGTTTATTTTTCAAATACTTGCGATTTTTCTTTGTATTGTGGTTTTGAATTAGCTGCTATAATTGTTACTGTTGTTGTTATTATCATAATTGTTGTTGTCTTGATTTCATCTGTTGATTCACTATATTTCCGTATAAAACATGACTATTTTCATCATCATCAACAACAACGACGACGATAACAACAACAACAACAACAACAAGGACAACAAGGACAATGTTGGAATGTGTTTCGTATTCTCGGTTCACTTTAATTGGGGGAGCGGATAGCTCAGTGGTTAGTAGGCTCGCCAACAAACCAAAGGTCCCTGGTTCAAACCCGTGCAGGCTTAAATTTGAAAACCAAATTGTATTAGGGATTCCTTCTGTCACCTATCCTTAAATTGCTAGGATAAAGAGTGCAAAATCCTATCAGAGACGGACGACAATATTGGGGTTCCCATGTGTATAATATACGCATGTAAATTATCCCTTGGCTGTTTACAAGGCAGTCTGGGAAAACCCTGATATCAACAAAAGTAGTGGACATGGGTACATTTCAATACAACATCACTTTCAATTTAATGTTAACAAACTCTATTGAGTGACAGATACTGCATCTCAAAAGTTCACTATCCCAATTATCTTAATAAGATTTGTCGGTTAATTTATCAAGAGAACAATCATACGAGTGAGTTTGTTAATATCTTGCAATGCACCTGACACCTTGAATAGATAAAATACATGTCCCGGAAGCTGGGCTTATTAATATCACGTGTGTATTGAGTTGTTTCCCCCATAATGCATAAAGCAACTCATCTTACTGAGTTCAGGCTCAGCAAATAACAAACAAACAAAAACAAACCCACCACCAACAACAAAACAACAACAAACATACAAAAAACTCTCTATGACCATAAAATTTATATTAGTTCCGCACTTTCAGAAGTTGATGCGTTGATGATTCTCATAAGTTTGTCAATCAATTCATGAAGGTGAAGTTAACAATTTCAGAGACACTTCAGGAGCTTGATGTCAATTTACAGCAGGAAATCAATTCTGAATAAATAAATTGAATTTAGTTGTGTCAGAATTTGAAGTAGTTATAATATTAGCATCAACTTTTCTTCCTTCAGCCCTTGATATCTTGCTTACCCTCGGTATCAGCACAGATACTGAATGCCACAAAAATCATCTCTCATCTCAAGGAGATCTACCCAGAGCATATGAGACAGTTCTACAGCATTTGCTATGGAAATCTGGGTGAGACAAAAGATAGCTCGAAAGCTTGAAGGGAGAGAGAGAATAACAGATACATAGATATATATGTAGATAGATCAGAGAGAGAGAGAGAGAGAGAGAGAGAGAGAGAGAGAGAGAGAGAGAGAGAGAGAGAGAGAGACAACGGGGCGCAGGGTGTTGAAGGGTGGTCATTTTTAAATTGTTATTTAAATGAAATTTTAATGTGACAATGCATTGCCAACATTTATGACCATTTTTACTTGTTACCCATAAGAAACTGTCCACAATCTAATGCATGCCACTTAATATTATTTTCTTCGCTTCCATAATAAATTTAACAAATCAATAAGATCGCACTGTCTTTCTTGTGCATCCTTCATTTTTTATCCAATAAGTCAATGTGACAAACACGACAAGTACCGCAGTTCTGATGGTGTCTGTAACAACCTAAAACATCCACTTTGGGGCGCTTCACTGCATACTCAGAGAAGAATATTGCCGAATGCATACCTTGATGGTGAGTCCTAAATAAGATAGATAAGATAAGATAGAAACTGTAGTGTCCACGTAGGCTCATTATTTTGGCTTCATCAACCTCAACAACTGAAAAAAATTTGCAAATATATAATTATCAATATCTAATCATGCAATTTAATGAATCTATTATTAATTATGTTTGTGAGAGCATGCGTATGGAAGATTGCAAAAGACGACATTTTAGGAACAAATGTCTATTTCTTCTTTTTGCGGGTACTATTTGACAAAAATAATTGTGTTGATTTTTAGTATACATTCAATTTTGTAGGTTTAATCAATAGTTAAACATTTTGATTTTGATTTTGTGATTCTTTCAGCTTTTCTTAATGATTTCATAAATCTTTTCTTTATCGAGGACTCGCGTATTTCCAGTCCAACCTGTGATACAAAAATTCAAAATACATGTACTAGCCAATTATTGTCATGTCTGGTAGAAAAGAGAGAGAATAGTATTGTCTGTAATGAAAGAGTTAAGCTTACGAAGAAAGTAGAGACGTTTGTTTGCTTTAGCATGAATGGTTGATATAAAATGTATTATATGATTTTGCCAATTAAGATGCGCATCAATGATAACCCCTAGATATTTGTAAGCATGGACTATTTCAACTTCTTCGTTCTTTATTGACAATGGTTGTATAGTTAAAGGATCTTTCTTTTTCTATGATCATCTATTTGGTTTTCTTTACATTAAGGATTAAATAATGCTCTTCGCACCATGTATTAAACTTTTCTACTGATGATCTACACAATGCTTCTTCTACCTTTGTTTCCAAAAGACCCTGGATCGTTGCATCATCGTCAAATTTGATCAATGCAATTACATCATCATTTATTGCACAGTTGTTTGTATGTATTGTTTAGAAAAAAACAAGGGAGATAATACACATCCTGGTACCTTAACATGTTGCCGTGATAATATGCACTTGAGTTCCGATAAGAGAAGTCTATGGATGCCTTTACCGTCGATTATAATTACCTTCAATTTGAGAAATACGCTAATCGGCTGCAAATAGATATTAACAAAGTACAAAGAGCACCAAAGTACAAAATGACGTTTCCATAGCAACCGGAAACCCTCTCTCCAAAAAAAAAGCAACAACAATAAAAATAGCAAAAAAAAAAAAATAAAGCAATTTATAAACTTTATTCCAGAATCAGCTGATGATATATTGGGTAACCAAATAAACATGATACCGTTAAAAACATTAATGAAATATGTACCAAAGAACATGTTTTAATTGGCATGCTTGCAGACAAATCACCCGGGTACAATGTAGAAAATTTACACAAATATCCGATGGAAGGTTAAAAAATTATAACATATTAATTTTGTTCCAAATATCGTCCATTTCGACCAATGCCCATTTCAATACGTCTCGCAAAATATGCAATCACGTTGTAACATTGCTCCTTTGGAATTTGCCTTATATTATAATTCTTGTGAATTCTTCTCGAGCTCATGGAGACTTCCTAAAGCTCTACCACATAATTTTCTCCTTAAAATAGCCTTATAAATGAAAACCCAAAGGGTTTATATCAAGGCTGTCTTTAGGCCAACCAAAGATGGTTAGTGCCTCGACTGATGACTCCTCGCCGATCCAGTGCAAAACAATATAGCAGTGTGAATCTTCTATCTTGTTAAAACCATTGTTATTGCCTTTCATTGCATTCAATCGGTCCTTTAAGTCGTCGCCAGACCAGTTCTAAAATGGCAACAAATCGATCTGACGTCAATTTCACGGTGTTTTCCTTTTCATCCATGAATAAAATGACCCAACATCTTATGGCATGGCCACTCATTTATATTGTAACTTTCTGGTCATGGAGTCCATTCTCAATCATTTCATCTGGTTAGTATGATCCCCAAATATTGAATTTTTGCTATTAACATACTCATTGTGGTAAAAATGAGTTTCATCGCTAAACCAAACATTGTGCAGAAAGTTATGTTGACTGATTAACGGCAGAAGCCATTGACACATTGCCACCCACTCAACATAGCGTCATTAAGCTTTTGATGCGTTTGGATTCTGTATGGATGCAAACCTAGATCTAACTTCAATATATTAATTTTTTTGCTTAGCGACTCCCGGGGAATATTTAGATCATGGCTCCTTCAACTGATTGACTTCTTGGGTGTATTTTCAATGGACTCAATGACTACTAAATCTCCTCAGGAATCCTTTGGACCTTTAGTCATCCACTGTGTGTTAGTCGAGATTTTTACCTACAATTCTTCTTCTTCACAGACCTACTATGTTTTTGATACCATGACTTCCATTCCAATATGGTTGCTTTGATTGGCATTTTGTTTTCATTTCGAATATCAATCCCATATTTTCTAGCAAATGATTGCCGTGATTTGGAATACATGTGGAGCTATGTGAGTCCATGCGAAATTATCTTTAATCGATTATTTCTCTCGGCTCTCAGGTTTACACATGGCTATAGGTAGAAGCACATCAGTATGCCGGAGAAAAGAACATTGGGCCAAACATCTGAATGCCTTTCCCCCTCCTCCCATCCACGGGGTTAAAAATGATTTTTGTATGTTATGGCCTGCCAGAGAATCTCCGCAGAGCGCATTGATTATAATTTCGTGGAACGCATTATGATCGCTCATTTTGTTTGTTTATTCCATTATTTTGTCGCCATTTTAAAAATTCCCTTCTTCCTCAGGTAAAGGCATCCCCAGACTAACAGGCCAGAATCTCCACTATCTTACCAGTTCTAGAGTTGTTAGCTTGGAGTGCTTCCCCCCTAACCAGGAAACTTATGACTATTTGGACAGGTGGGGCCTTCAAAACATTTCTATAGTCCGTTTACTCTAGTAAAATCGCGCAAACTTGTCGTAACGTTACAACGGTGGGAGATATTTAACGTAAATTTTGTACGATGAATAAGATTAAGGATGACTTAAACTAGATTATTTTTTATCCCATGAATCAATCAGTGCTGTTCTTTTTGAGTTTGATGAAAAATTATACCTATGGCCAGAATAAACTTTCAACTGATTTACGATAATAACTTCACACGTTGTATTAACAAATTTATGAGCGCCGTGGGAATTCATACATTTAGTCATACCACTACCGTGAATTAATTATTTTTTTAAAAATTCGTTTTATTGTCTGCTCGCAAACCAACATAGCAAGACAGAATATCCACCCAACCACTTCCCAGTGTAACCGTTGCATTGGATAGCGACAAACCGGGCTTAAGGCAGAAAACGTAGGTTATTCTGACCAAACGAGTGAATGTTAATTTTAACGAACATCCGTTTGTCAACGAAGAAGTCAGGATGAAAATTATTCCGCGAATCTTGATTTTAACTTTTAACGTATGACTATATCAATGAAGATGACAGAAAGGGGGTCATCGAACCGGTGAATGCTAGTTTAGATCTGGAGTCAATTACTGCTTTACGTTCGCTATCGGATGAAAATTATCATTTAGCAAGGCCTCTCTAATTAATTTATGGTCTTTGACAATAATAAGTATTCACATCAATCTTGTTATGTTTATGTTATACGAATTTGTTTTTTCATATGGAGGCTTGCGTAGCGAATGTACGACAGGGATATATAGATAGATAAATAGATATTTATAATTGTCAGTATAACATAAAATACGTAGAGAGCTTAACATAAAATTAATAATATTTGTGAAGCATTGCTAAATATATAATTAAATACTTAGATCAATAATATAGACACGAAACTTATAAAAGTTGTGGTTCAATCTGCATTGATCTAAGTATTTATTTATATAATTAGGAGAGATAGCATTGTCTTTCATAATAATAATGCAAAACAATACCAACATAAATCTACTTTTTCGATAAATGCTGAACATCGTACCGCCATAATATTGTTTGTTTTCTCTTATATGTCCATTGTTTGTTGTTTGTTTTTTTTACCCCAAGTGAAACAACAGAAATGTTCATGCAATTTGGCCAGTATATAGACCATGACTTCATCTTCACAGAAATTCTCGACGGTTGGTTCTCAAGGCTGCATTTCATAGTGTTGTGTGTGCGTGTGTGAGAGGGGGGGGGGATGTGTGTGTGTGTGTGTGTGTGTGTGTGTGTGTGAGAGAGAGAGAGAGAGAGAGAGAGAGAGAGAGAGAGAGAGAGAGAGAAAGGGGGTGGGGGATAGAAGAACCGAAGAAGTAAGTACGTATCGTATAAGCGTGAAGAGAAATTGAAGAAAAACAAAACAAAATCTGTAGCCTAGATAATAATTATAAGACTCGTTCATCTAGGAGAGCAACAAAGGAAGCGAGTTAGTATAAAATGCTTAAATTCTCTTCGTGTTCGCCTTTGTTTTAAAAACTAATCCAAATATTATCTTCTTCGATTTATACGCATGCGCTATCATTATCGCAGGGTTTATCAATAATATCTGTAAATAGCTAACATGGAAGATCCCAGGAAAGCATTATACGTCATTAATTGTTTTTCTCTCATTTTGTAAGCCAATGAAAATACAATAAATTTGCATAAAGTGATAGCTACTTCCTGCTATCCCAGCACGCCCCACGGTCACCTGCTGTCTTTGACGTCATTTGTAAAGCCCGATTACTATGGCATACAGTGGTAAAGGCAGAAGTAGTCAATAATCTCCGAAAGCCAGAATTTTCAGTAAGGAAAAACAACTTCAGACAATGGTGGACTTGGTGAGACAACACAAGAATTTGCATGACAAAGGGCGAGGAGTTGGGTTGGATCAAGTCGAAATTTAGTCTTGGTACTTTCTTCTTTATGGTTTCGTTGACAGTACTATTTTCCTGACTGTAAACTCTGCTTTTCTATGAATATTGAAAGTTTTGTGTCTTTGTGAGATGGAGTATAGAGAAAAGGAAAGAAAAAAAAAAATAGGAAGGAAATATATTTATGGTTGAAGTTCGGGAGGATGGGGAAGGTTAAGTTTGTTGGAGCGAGCTGCTTAGCGGGAGAGTGAGTGTGTGTGTGTGTGTGTGTGTGTGAGAGAGAGAGAGAGAGAGAGAGAGAGAGAGAGAGAGAGAGAGAGAGAGAGAGAGAGAGAGAGAGAGAGTTAATGGATGAATATGCTGGTAGATCTGTATGGATTCCAGCTTTAGCACAATAATATAAGTTTCTATGGTAATTATCATCATCTAGCTAGTGCATGTGGTCACAATAATATAACATAGATTTAAAAAAAATATTTTTTTGTCCATTATGAAATAATATACATATTACTAAATAGATAATTAGTTACATCCTTCGTGCAACTATTATACGGCTAAGAAAGCTGGGAACTAACGTTACAACTGAGCCCACAAAAGAGAAGAGATACAGTCGTTCGATATCAAATGCTTCAGAAGAATCCTTGGTATCTCTTGGAAAGATAAAAAGATAAACGAATACAACTACATGCATGTCCGAATAGGCGCAACAACAGGTCTCCAACAGTCCCTCTTGGTCATTGTTAAACGGAAGAAACTTGCTTGGTTTGGTCATATCACGAGACATAAAACTCTGACCAATATCGTCTTCCGAGGCACCCTAGAAGGAGGAAGAAAGAATGGAAGACGAACCAACTGGGTAGCGGATAGCTCAGTAGGTAAAGGCTTGACCTAAAGGCTTGAATGTGAAATTAAAATTTTCGGTATTCCTTCTGCTCCCTATCAATAAGCTGATATGATAAAATAAGCGCTAAAGTTCTATAGGAGAAGGACATGATAATCTAGGAGGTCCCACGTGTAGTAATATACGCATGTAAAGAATCCGTGGCTGTTTCTAATACAGATGGGAAAACCCTGAGATCACCAAAGTAATGGAAATGGATACATTCCATACAACAAAACAATCCAAGTGCTGGAGGATAACGTCGAAGAGTGGGCGAGAGGGAAACGCCGAACTCTGGTCAGAAAGGCAGAGGACCAAGAGGGTTGGTGGGGCTGACAACAGAATCATCCCTCGCCTCCTCTAGACCATCTAGGTCAGGAGAATGAGGTGAGGTGAGGTGAGGTGATAATAATATGCACCGGCTAGGTACGGCACAATGTTTGTTTTATCCCTGATAGTGATTAAGTTTGTCATCTTATTCTTCAATTCTCATTTCCATTCTTTTTAATCACTTACAAGAGCAAAATGGTGAAAGGATGAATGTGATTCGATATTGAAGAAAAGAGCAATATTCATGTCAAAGTTGAAGCATTCATTATGATGTGAAAAACTATTTTTTGTTTTCCTCTCTAAAAATACAGAATGTCATATAATCAATCAAAGACGCAACAAGAGATAATGGTAGATTTAATGAAGAAAAAGATTCACTTGGACAATGTCTGTCTAAACGTCTGTCCCTGTTTCTAATAATATCTACAAGCGTATACGAGTAGCCCACTTGTGCTGCATGGTGGTCTAGTTTCTTTTGACCTTCCGCAAAGCTCTTAACGGTTGCTTTTCTCAACCGTTATAAAATGACAATTCGGCTATAGATCTAGATCTAGAAAGACTTAGATCTTGTCAGTATGCTAGAGAGAACATTTCATTAGTGCGCCCGGCCTCTATATACCCTAACGCAGATTGAGAGTTATTTGGTAGAGCAATCGCTCGCCAGGGAACCTCCGTATAGCACACTAGGCACATTAACATTTAATTTGGTGGAAACATACTGTTTGATATGGCTGATTATCCTTTTTTATTTTTGACGGCGAGAAAAAGGATTTTTATCTGTTTATTTTTTCACAGCTAGCAAGATGATGACGAAGAATGAAAGAGCAAGAATTAAGAAATAGACATGAGTATTAAAAATATATGTAGATCTAGATGATAAATGAAAGATTCTGTTTAGTGAATGGACGAATGAGAAAGTCATTTAGCATGAGCAAAAATTGAAATAGGAGTGGAGACTGAAGCAATTTCTATACATGTATATGAGAGTGAATAAACAAATTTGATCGTACATGATGAATTGATAAGTAATAAATGAAGGAGCGAGTAAGTGAATAGGAGAGGGAGTAATAAATGCCAATAAGAAAACGTGGAAACGGTATAACAAATGAGTAAGTGAGACAATGAATGAGGGAGAGAGAATATGAATGAGAAAGAGAGGAAATGAACGAGGGAGTGAGAAAGTGAACGAGGGAGAGAGAAAATGAATTTGTGAGTGATAATGAATGAGTGAACGATTAAGTGATTGAGGATTGAGTGAGTAAATGGGGTAATGAGAAAGTGAATGAGTGGGTGAAACAATACATTTGTAAGTCAGTCGTGAATGAGCGAGCGAGGAAGTAAATGAGTGAGAACTAAATGAATGAGAAAGTAAATGGGTGAGAAAGTATGATATGTCAGACTGTAAGTAAAGGAGTGAGTAAGTAAATGAGTGACACTGTTAGTAAAGCAGTGAAAAGTAATGAGTGAGTAAGTAAATGAGTGAGAAAGTAAATGAGTGTGAGAGAAAGTAAAGAAATGAGAAACTAAAGGAGTGAGTAAGTAAATGGGTGAGACTGTCAATAAAGTAGTGAGAAAGTAATGAGTGAGTCAGTAAATGAATGAGAAAATAACTGAATGAGATATAAATGAATGAGAAAGTAAGCTAAGCGACAGAGACGTCGGCGGAGCTCACAATTACATGCAGGCGAGGAGTGAGAAAGTAAATGAACGAGAAAGTAAACGAGTGAGAAAATAAATGAGCTAGAAACTAATTGAATGAGATATAAATGAGTAAGTAAATGAGTGAGAAAGTAAATGAGCGAGAAAGTAAATGAGTGAGAAGTTAATGAGCGAGAAAGTAAATCAGCGAGAAAGTAAATGAGTGAGAAAGTAAATGAGCGAGAAAGTAAATGATTGAGAAAGTAAATGAGAAAGTATTAAGTGAGAAAGTAAATGAGCGAGAAAGTAAATGAGCGAGAAAGTAAATGAGCGAGAAAGTAAATGAGTGAGAAAGTAAATGAGGTAGAAAGCAAATGAGTGAGAAAGTAAATGAGTGAGAAAGTAAATGAGGGAGAAAGCAAATGAGTGAGAAAGTAAATGAGTGAGAAAGTAAATGAGCGAGAAAGTAAATGAGAAAGTATTAAGTGAGAAAGTAAATGAGTGAGAAAGTAAATAAGTGAGAAAGTAAATAAGTGAGAAAGTAAATAAGGGAGAAAGTAAATAAGGAAGATAGTAAATGAGTGAGAAAGTAAATAAATGAATGAGAAAGTAAATGAGTGAGAAAGCAAATAAGTGAGTGAGAAAGTAAATGAATGGGTAAGGAACTGAGGGAGTGTGTGTGAGTGAGTAAATGAGTGAGTGAGTAAGTGAGTAAGTAAATGAGTGAGTAGATGAGTAAGTGAGTAGATGAGTGAGTGAGTATATGCGTGAATGAGTAAGTGAGTGAATGAGTAAGTATGTGCAAGTGAATAAGTGAATGAGTGAATGAGCATTGTGAGTTGATGAATGTGTGAGTAGTGAAATAGAAAGAATATAATATTATGTGTCAGTGTTCGGATTGTTGTGTGTTTCTGTGTATTGGCTTCTCGTATCGCTTACACAATAGATATGAAAGTCAGGGACCCTACATTTTATTTGCATGGTTAATCAAGCCAGCAATAAAAGGTGGGACATATTCTAGTATCGATTTATTCTGGCTCTGACTTCCTGTGGCAATAGTCAGATAAGAATCTCCAGTTTTTGTGTTCTATGTGTGGTCTTTATTTGAGCATTAACTCCTGAAGAAGTGAAATAGAATTATTAAAATTCATACATTGTGCAATTTAGAGTAACTACAATTTATAAACCCTCGAGTACAATAGTTGCGATTTATGCAGCCTCCTGTAAAATAGTTAATTAATGTATCTATAAAGCTACGAATACATTAAGTTACTATTATTAACTCCCCCATTAGAAAAGTTACGATTTATAGAACCTCAAGTAGAATTGTTACAATTTACAAAAAACCCTTCAGAATTATTACGATTTATACAACTTCCACTAGAATTGTTGTAATTAATTCAAACTCCAGCAGAGTAGTAACGATTTATGTAGCCTCCAGAAGAACTGATGTGATGCATTGTTTTAAACCTCTTGTAGAAATGCTTCGATTTATGCAACGCCCAGCAGAATTGCTACGATTTATGCAACGCCCAGCAGAATTGCTACGATTTATGCAACTGCTAGTAGAATTGTTAAGAATTATATAATCTTCAGTAGAATAGTTTTCTGGAAAAACAAACAAACGATCTAGGGAACAATAAATGTACTCTCGGTACTACTTTGTGGAGCAGAAACTGGGCTTTGAGCAAAGGGGCAGAGAAACGACTTTCTTCATTCCAACTAAAGTGCCTCCGCAACCTTCTAAGCATACGATGGAATGACTTTATAACCAACAAAGAAGTCTTTGAAATAGCAAATACAGAAAATGTTGTCGTGACACAGTGAAGAGAAAAAGATGGAAGTACCTGAGACAAGCACTAAGGATGGAGAGAACTCGACTACCAAAACAAGTTTGGAAATGGACATCAACTAGAACCATAATAATGATAATAATAATAATAATAATAATAATAATAATAATAATAATAATAATAATAATAATAATAATAATAA
>JASKDV010188683.1:0-11774 GCA_032466395.1 Aegires albopunctatus
ATTTTTCCACATATGGCATGTTTATATTTGCTTGGATGCTTAATTCTGCCCAGCAAATGTTTTTGACAAATGTGGGCTCTTTTGGCAAATTTATCGACAAATTTTGTTGTTTTTTTTGGGCAAAATTTGGCAGATTTTAGGCCCCAATTTGGCAAAAAACGCAGATGACAGATATGTCTATATTATTAATCAATCACTATAACAAAAACATTACATTGGCAATATCAGTGTTGCTGACATTCATCCAATCATTCAAATTGAATTATTGACGTATGTCACACTCATTCTTATCATACAGAGCAGTAAAACAGTAATATGTGTAATAAGTAATATTGTACAGCCTACGTATACTGAAAGTAACATACTTGAACAGAAGTTGTCACAGTTCCCGTATGTATAGAAATAAATACAAGCTAAATGTTTATCATATGAAATTGCAGGTAAATGTTTTAGTATAAAATTATCCTTTAGATTTTAAATATAATTATAATTCCACTTATTCATCCCCGAAGGAAATTTGTCTTTTGATATTCACCGTCACCAAGCGTCAGTCGTAAGAACAGAGCCGCAAACGTAGACAATTCGTGTAAATAACCTTGCCCAAGAGTTAAACACGGTGTCTCCAAAGAGACACGAACCCGCGACCTTTCGCATGCTAGTCCAACGACTTAACCGTTCTGTCATGCCACCGTGCCACAAAAAATAAATAAAATAAAAATGAATTTCAAATCCAAGCCTGCCCGCGTTTGAACCAGGGACCTTTGGCTTGGTAGGCGAGCGCCCTAACCACTGAGCTATCCGCTCCCCCATAAAATATTACAATAATTACTAAAAATTATTATTCTGGCTTACAGCCTGAGGGTACGTGCTATTGAAAATTTGACCATTACTTTTATAATGTCTTTAGCCAGGGTCATTGGGTCAAAAGTTAAAATCTAGAATCTACCTAGAATAGTATTAGTAGAGTCATTTTGGTCATGGATCGTTTCCTAAAAAAAGATCCGAAGATTGGCAGGCACACAACAGCCAAAGAAATGCAAGGTGGTGTACATCGCCTATTAAAATGCTTTGCTTCGTATTGGTTAAACAACGTTCTATGTAGATATTTCTTCTAAAGAAGGCAGGGTATTTCTTCTAAAGAAGGGAGGGTATTTCTTCTAAAGAAGGCAGGGTATTTCTTCTAAAGAAGGCAGGGTATTTCTTCTAAAGAAGGCAGGGCATTTCTTCTAAAGAAGGCAGGGTATTTCCAATAATTTTCCGAGATTGTCTTATGACCGAGGCATTTTTTGTAAGAACGTATCTGCTTCAATGTTTAATGTTGATGAAATATGGTAAGATGATTATAATCTTGTTTGATGATTATTTTAAGGCCTAGAACAAATCAAAACAGTGTGTTTACCATATGGTCTAAATCTGGTGATCAAGGAGACCAATGGCATAAAGCTGCAGTCGATATTTACAAAGGAACTAATATGTATGTGAGTATCTTCATTTACGTCTTATCGATGGAATATTTGTGTTTGTAGCATGAGCGGTAATGACGAAAAAGCCGATAACAATTTACCAAGTTCAGTAATATATAATAGATTCTTGAAAAAGACTACACATGTTTGTTTTGGAAATGAGTCTTTTAAAGAATTTCAAAAAAAATTATAATTTGAGGTAAATCGGATTAACCGGTTGCTTCTTTGCTGCTGAGTGATTATCTCTGAATTATCTTCTCAAGCCCGCTTCATAAAGGCGCCGACGGTTGATTATAGGATTGACTGATCCACGTGATCCCCTTGTTGCTTCATCTTTTTGAGTTGCAAGAAGAAATCGATTACGCAGATGTTTGAGTCCGATACATCGATCTTTTGAAGGGATGGTAACTCTTGGCTGACTAGGACTAGGGCGCTCATCCACAATTCCAAGTTCTTCAAATCGCTGATGTAGGCAAAAACTGATTTCAATAATAGCAATTAAACATCGCTGCCACTCCTCTCAAAGTCCTTCTGGCCCTTAACATTCCAATAGCCTATTGGCGATTTTCTTGAGGTAGCCTTGGCATATTACTCGATGTTTTCTTTCTCATATTAAGCCGTATGAGAATATTTACGCCAATGTTTACTTCTATCGAAGCATTTGTTGCGCCGCAGTTGACAGAAGTTGCACGTGCAAGCATGAACTGTTCACAAATTACAAAGTTCAAAACCTAAACATAAACTTTACTTGCAATGAAATTGGTGAACACAATAACAATGCTATCAAATACTGAGGACTCACAATAACAATGATATCAAATGCTGAGGACTCACAATAACGAGGTACTTTTGGTGCGCTTTTATAGTTCACAATTATATAATGACGTACTTGATGTTTTTAATCATGAATGGGAAATAAACAATAAATGACATAATATTGATAATAATAAACAATATATATATTTTACAATTTTCAGCTGGCATGATAAAGATAGGTTATATTTATAACTTAATATTCAACCAGTAGTCTAAACAATATATTTCAATTTTCGGTATGATTCATGTCTCATCAGGTTATTCTGGAGGCTGAAAGAGGAAATAGTTATTTGGGAGATATTGCTTTGGATGACGTATCGTTTACAAACGACGGTCCATGTGGTAAGTTGTTAACAGCAATCAAATCTTTGTTCTCCTTGATAATAAGATACTGATTTTCTCTCTCTCTCCCTCTCTCCTATATTTGCATCTCTCTCTCTCTCTCTCTCTCTCTCTCTCTCTCTCTCTCTCTCTCTCTCCTATATTTGCATCTCTCTCTGGTAAACTTGGAACACAATCCAACCCCTTTACCTACTTTGCCATCTAGCTTATTAAGAAATCATGTTTCAATATACATGCTACAATTTAAACAAAATTCATCATAACAGTCGCCGAGGACGTAGAAGACTCTGTTTGTGGTTTTGAAGAGAATACCATGTGTGGATTTACAAACGGTTCTCAATCTTTGCCATGGAGGAAAGTAAGCCCGAAGGATGGTGTCTCTAGCTACTCACCCGATGTAGACCACACCTATGGAGCAGCCACAGGTAAACACCTTCACCATCGTCTTAATCATTATTTTCATGACCATCATCCACATCCTCTTCCCAATCATTGTGAACATCATAACCATCATTCCTATCATCATAATCATCACCATCATCACCATCATCATCGTCATCATCATCATCATCATAATCATCAACATGTTTTCAATTTAAGGCCATTATCAAAGCCCCATCGGACTACTAAGCAAGACAACAAACAAACACAAATCTCCAGTTAATGCAGAAGAGTATTTACATAAGAAAATAACAGAAACCAACAAGCCAAAACCATGATCAATTGTAGTATCAATATATCTCGATCGACTCAGTACATGTCGCGTTTCTTAACTTTTCATTTCAAATGCTATTTCCTTCGTTAATCTCCAGGTCACTACGCAGTTGCTACTGGCAAGAAAGGAACGCATGAACTTAAGTATACGGCGTCATGGGGGAATTCGCCACGTTGTTTACGGTTCTGGTACAGCTATAACGGTAACCATGTTGGGAAATTCACCCTGAAAAACGATGGCTTTGAAGAATGGACTCTAGATAATTGGCCAGAACCAGGATGGAAAGTAGCGGAAGTCTACCTGCCATACCATGGAAATGAACATCCGGTAAGAAAGCATTACCTGTTTTGTTACATCTTCGAAACGCTTTCCTCAACGTTAAGGTTCTTTCTCATGAGAGCAAGGAAATTACGCGAGTATAGTACTGTTTTTAAGTGCTCCCATGAACAGCGTGACCTATAGGCGGAAATGTAGTTTGCATAGCAGATGGATTGAGGGTGTATAGACATCACGTTACGGGAATCTAAAACATATATATTTTTAAATTCAAATATCTATTAAAATCGGATACACGCGAGCATGTAGACTCGTTTTTGGATGATAGAGAAGAATCTATATTAATACCTGAAGAATCCCAACTACATATGTCATTTCTCCTCCTAAACCACAACCCCATTATCAATCATTTTCTCGCCAAAAGTTTGGTTACAAACTCTTGATGTAAAGTACGCTTGGAAATTTTCATTTTCACGCCCGAAAAGCAGCAAATGATTTTTTTAAATTGATTTTTTTCCAATACATCGAAACAAAGAGGGTTTTACTCAAAGATACGAAACAATACAACGAAACGAAGTTCACGGTCTTATACTTTACCCTTATCGTCAATGTCGAATAAAAAGTATTGGACCTGAGCCATCTAGACTTGAAATTAGATATAAAATAGAATTAGTGGGGATACTTTGACAAGATCTATTGATCTCTAGGTCTAGATCTATATAGAAACATTATATCCAGAAGCAGACCATAGAAACTGAATCTGTCTGATAAAAATTCTAGCTAACGAGATCTAGATCTATTTCTCGATCAAGAAATTATTTGTTAGGATAATAGATACATATAATAGATTAAGAGGCAGAATCATTTCTGGAATTTAAATCCTGATCTCTATATAGATATCCAAATTAGAAATTAAGTCCAAGATATTGCCTACCTGATCCATCACCAAAAGAGCCATCTATGTTGACTAAGCGAAACAAAGCATTTCGCGGACCCAATGGTCCAGTCGATAGTGAGTAAGGCTACCACCGGCGAGCTCTGAGTTCAAAGCCCATCCCGGTATATGTGGCCGATTAATGACTGACACGCGACAGACCTTTTCAGCGATGGAAAGACTGAAAGGTAATGATATATAAAAGGTGATCTCCGTTGCTTGTATTTTATAAACGGCGTATTTTATATGTGCCTCATTTATCTGCCCTGTGTAAACAGCTACTTAGGAGTTGTTTATGAAATACATTGTCATCGGTCTTAATGTATTGCAGAATATTACTCTAAAGCAATTTAATCACTATTCTTCACTATGAGGCTGGAAGAAGATGGGTTTCCTTATGTCGAATACGTTCACAATAATTACCATTATAAATGATATACTCGAATTACTGCATTTCTAAGTCACATTGAAAATGTCACCTCGTATTCACCACAGCTCACCTTCTCAGTTGATCTGTCGTCACAATCCAGCGCTGTCGCCGTGGATGACATCTCCATTAGAGAAAACAGTTGTCCTGTTACCGACGGTAAGTTTTATTTTCTGAAGGTAAAACGGTGCGTTTCGTAGGCATGCAACAAGAACATCTTTTTTGGAACATTTCCTTAAAGATATTAAAGTTAACAATATCAAAGTGAAAAATTGGAGAGGGGGGGAGGGGGGAAGAGGAAGCCCCAGACATCCCTCCAGAGCGGACATCAGATGGTGATTTTAAAATTTCCGCGGTGATAAATCAATTTTTTTTGGTCTCGCCGCACTACAGAGGCAATTGGTTGTCATTTACTCCTTTAATATTGTATACCATTTCCGCTTAGAGAAAATGATGGCCAAACACGAATGCGCATGAACGCATGAATGTCATCTCATAATTAAAGTCTTCCCTTTAAGATGATTTAGATGCCTTCAATACAGATTGAACTGGAATGAATTTGAAATGATCTGGAAAAGTTGATTATTATTACAGGTACCTGTGATTTCGAAGAAGAAGGATTTCGAGAATGCACTTGGTTAAATGATGCTTCGGCTGACTATGAATGGACGGTTATAAAGGGAGACGATAATACCGAACCAAATGGCCCTAAAGTCGACACTACCAAAAACAATGGGCAGGGTAAGTCTAGATAGCTTTTCTTTCAGGGACAATATACCGGTTAGCTGTCACATTTTTTATATTGCAAACTTTTATCCCCTAAATCAATTACTAAAACTAAATAAGTTGTATTAGTGTAATTTTACAAGCGATGTTATTAGAAGCTAGATTTAGATAAAAAAAGAGAGATAGATCTAGATAATTAAAAAAAAAGAGATAGATCTAGGTCTAGATCACTCGATCATTTAATTATTATTATATTACTATAACAATTAGATTCTAATAGATCCAGATTTAGGAGTGGGCTAAGATCAGGTCCGAAAACCCGAGCGAAGCCGGGAATCCCAGCTAGTTGTCTATATTTTGATTTAGAGATAATATTAGAAATGGTCCTATTTTTAGTCACTCATAAGTATTCTAATTTATTCAAACCTAAATTCTGGTCTAGATCTAGTCTAGACCGTGTGACTTCATTAATGGTAAAGTGGTGTTGCAAGGGACAAAGTGTTGTATAATATTGATATCAGGAATGGGCAAGGCGAGAAGGGTCGTTTTCGACTCATTTTTCTGTATCATAGAAGGCAACTCTCTCTACGATTTTCACTGAAATGATTCTCCATTGTTTTCGGTCCCCGACTATTGACCTCAGCTGGTTCAGGTCATCTTGGGATATTAATTCCATCCCCTGGTCTATGCGGAAGAGGTTCCTGTTTATGACCACAGATAAGTGTATGCATTACTGAAAGGATAATTATTATAGATGGTTAACACAATATATAATTTGAGTCTTTATGATCTTCATCATTGACCAAAACACTGTCTTATAATTTGCATTAAAGATGTAATATCTCTGGCTTGGTCTAGAATATTGCTTGATGAGAGGTGACGGTGAACACGATACAAACTAATATTTCGTAGGTCGTCAATATATAATACGTGTACTACGCAACCTGTTGTTGTCGTTGTCGTCTCACTTCAAGAGAGCAGGTACTGGACCTGGGGTGAGAATTCCAGAGCCCGTCATCCAGAGAGATCAATGGTGCTGTCTAGATCTAAATGTAGTGGGCGAGCCACTTAAGTCGTGATTAAAATCGCATTCTTACAAAAGGCTGAAGGAGAGTTTTCCAAAGCCTACGGCATCGAATATCTGGAAACTGGAAATCGACTTTTTCTATAAGTTACCTTGTTAGATAATGATCTTTATGAAATGATAAGAAAACGTGTTAATCACAACACAACGAAAAAACATTAATAAGAACAACAAAACAATCATTGTTACTTGAGCGCACTAGATAAAAAACAATTATTTCATAGCAATTTCGATTAAGATCTAGCCAAAATATGTATTGTTTGTAAGCGCATCACGGAATAACAACTTCTTGATTCCAGTTTTAATTGTTTCAAATAACTACTATAGTGGCGTGTACAGCTTCTAGCCATAATTCCATGTTGTGAGAAAACACAATTGATTATTATTCGTAGTAATGGATGCAATACGCCTATTTCAGCTTACTTTTTCATTGCACTCGATCTGGAAAATGAGAAAAACGGCGAGACTCAAAACAGAAACAACCCAAATTATACACGATACCGTATAAAGTAATTCATATATCAATAACTGCTTGAACATATTTTTATAAAGTAAATAATATATTTTAAACTTGACGCGATATCAAAGGTGTAATTAAATGGTTATAACAAAATGACATTTAACCTAAACAAGTCTGAAAAGTTTGAAGCTGATTATTTTTTTATTTTTTATTTTTTCTTTCTTATTGCTTTATTGAAGATTGAGGCAAATATAAACTCATACATAACACAACACACAACAAAAAGAAACTTGCACTTTATAGTGTTTTAAATGCATCTTTTGGTGAAAATAGGCAAGGATTTCCTACACATATGCATGTAAACATACCTGTATTTGACTTCTTCAATTATGAACCGTGAAAACATGGAAAGCCTGGCAACCTCCCGCATATTATGATCCAAATAGAAATGCAATCTAAAACCTCTATTATTTTTCCTGTCGCTTATCACACCTAATATACAAGTTGACCGTCGCAGCGTTGCTTGCAATGGTTGGGAAAACGCGATATTAGAAAACTAGAAGGGCTCAAATACAAGAAATACATAAAGACCAAATCTAACCAAAAGCTATGTTTAGTCTACACAATCACCATTTTCAACAACGTTTTTGCGAATTTCTTAGTGAAAACAAACATCCTTCGAGAACCCAAAAGCTTTGCAAAACAATGTAGGCCTATAAATTTAATTTTGATTATTTCACCCAAAAGAGTTCTAGTATAGATTTAGTTTCAGTCTAACATTTTGGTTCAGAGATATCATCAGTACATGTTATTATTTTAGTCACCCTTAAATTAATATTCTAACCTATTTCTCTACCAAAATCAAATTCTGGTCTAGATCTAACAGCTTAATCTATATCTAGTTCCAGTTCTCTTCTTGCTGTTTTGATTGATTTAAAATCAAGACCTAGAAGATCACCTACTTATTGTAAAGAGAACACATTTTCGTAATTAACAAATCACTCATTTACTTCACAACTTAAGGCCTTAAGTCTAGCCTTAAGCGATATCTCGTTCAAACAATCACCATTATCAACCAAAGACAGTTTTCGTGACTTTCTGAATGAAAACCAATATCCCCGCCCTGAGAATCCAAAAGCTTAGCGAAATCCCGTTTCTTTGATTTTGATTCTTTTAGCCAACAAGGTGATGTCATAGTCCAAAGATTGAAATACTATAGAGGTCTTAAACAAAAGATTTAACTAAATGAAATATATACAGTAAATCGAAGCTGTCTTATTGTCTGAAATAACACCTTGTAAGTTCCGTCAACGGATTTTTATTATCTTGTCTCGGTTTTAATGTTTATATCCGATGATTTTAGTGTTCCACAGTAACGATAATAATATGTGGCCGCTCGATTAAGATTGATTCCATAAATGTTGATTGTTAGTTCTTTTGAGACAGGAAGATTGGAACGGAATAATAATGATATGGGTCCTCACATCACCCTCCTTAGTGTCGGAAAAGGAAAGAACAAGAAGAAGATATGGCCAGTCATCTTGAGCTTAGACTCCGGCATCACTAAAAGATCCTACTTAAATACCGCTATCTAGATCATTGATAATAATTAAAACCTCAGTAAATCAAAGTTACCTTAATATCTCCAGCAAAGTTGTATTGAAGTTCCAAGAAAGAGAGTTACAAGGGTTACATATTGCAATGTACTATAAAGATAGAGATTACTTATTCGTCAAGGTAACCAGTTCCTTTTAAATAAAATAGAACGGCGATCAGATAACTCAATGGGAAAGGCGATGGCTGACCAAGCTAAAATTCTCTGGTCATCATACCCTCGAGGGCTTGAATTTGATATCTAATTTTCGGGTTTGCTTCTGCTCCCTATCTTTACGTTGCTAGGATAAAATGAGTGCTAAGTCTATCGGAGACGTACTATAATTGAGGAGATCCCATGTGTATATACGCATGTATAAGAACCCTTGGATGTTATAAGGCGGTCTTGAAAACCACTGAGATCAACAAAGAGGTGGAAATGATTTCTATTCAATACAACAACAACAATAACGTCAACAACAACAACCAGATAAAACGGTAAAACACGTTGCGTTGTGGGGGAGTTAGCTGCCAGTAATGAGTACATGGATTTGGCGTACCTGCCCGAACGTCCACCGATTCAATTACGAATAATGAGCACCGGAAGTGATTGATCGAGCAAAAAAAATTGACATGGCTTGAGCGTGATTACATAGTTTGGCAAACAATGTAACACATCAATCGAAAACACCCATAGACACGCTCTTGTGAACAGGGAAAAGAGACAAAAAGGATTACCCTCTTTTACCATTTTGCTTACATTATCGGTCTCTTCAGGATGTTAGTTATCAGGTCATCAGCTATATAGTAACAGTCTTTCCTCTCTTCTCTGGGCGAAAGTGGCAAATTAGTGCATTGATTTTAACAAATCGTTTAGCTTTTATAAACCGCTCACGTGATTATATTATTCCCTATCTGTAATGGTTGCACAGAATGGGAGGATGACTGTAGGCGTATTATTTTTTCCTCAACATTTTACGGGACATCGCTCACGTGCGCTGGGGGACCCAAGAGATCAGCTATGAGACTTGATTTCCCATGCACTTTTATATCTATAAGGTTATGAAGAAACGATTCGATGCAACAACATTACAGCTTGTGTAATCACATCCTGAATAAATTGTATAACAGATAGTTTAATGAAGTTCAATAATCTTTATTAATCCCCCATCTGCTGATCTATGATATAATATAAGCCATATTGAACGATTTCGATATCCTTATTAATTATCATAGTGTTTTTTTTTCCCACAGAGACGGCGCAATATGCAGTACCGGTGATTGACAATACATTTTATATTGTAGATACCTTATTATTCTTTTGCATTGCAGAGAGGGTTTTTCAGAACGCAGCATTGTCCTCAATGGAGGCTTCAGTGGCCTAGTGGATAACAAAGTTCAATCACGAGAAAACTCCGGCAGCACTTATCACTGATGGCATTGGCTGGGTAACATGGTGGGGTCTAATCCTGCTAAAGGCAAAATTTCTAGATAAATACAGGTCATTGGCGATGTGTCCTTAAACTGTCACGTTTACCTCACTCGACTCGTAGTAATTGAGTACCTGGTCGTTAAGATAGCGTTGCATTGGTCCGAATAATATCTGCAAGTCTTGTCCATTGAGTTTCTGTGTTACTGTTGGTCAGGGGAGTTTAAAAGAAATATTAAATTGTCTTGAACACGGTTATGATGTGAATATATGCAATATATAAGAGCGACTTTTACTTGTTTCGTTTAATCAAATAACATATTATGAAACATGTAGGTATCACGCAATAATCATCAAACCTCTTTTATATTTTTATCCAAATGCATTTGTGATAGTTTTCTCCGCCCCAAGATCTAATCAGCGCTCGACACACCCCAAAGGTTCCTATACAGCTCAAATAAACTTTTAAAATATTGTAAAAGATAAATAGAAAAAAATCTTAAAGATGCCAGCACAAACTATGAAAAGCAGCTATTCAGAACGAAGCTAGAATTTATAGCCATATGTATAATAGGCTGTTTCGTACAATTACTACCCCGTCATAAACGATAATACTTTTTAAAAAGTGGTAACTCATTACTAAATCAAGATTGATAGAGATCAATACAATGAGTTCCTAAAATCTATCACAGCGTTGCCTTTATTTGTGAACCCATTTTTTCAACGATTTTAAGGAAATGACAAGACCAACATGTTTTCAAACCCACACTGGCCATAATATTTAACATTGCAATCGCTGTAGTTCACGCTAAGAGGTTCTAAAATTACCCGTATCGTTATGGAACAATACCAGCGGTATCGATTTTAAGTACAAATCCCTATGTTTACGAGAGTTCCGCGTAGCTTCCTCGCATGGCGCAGAAAGGTTTACGATACCAAGGCCACAAAATGGTAATAGGCATCCCCTCCAAGAATTTTGCAGTCACTTTTGAATGGGCGGTAGAGATGAATGAGACTACAAACTACAGGCACTCGGAAAAAGGGGAAACGTTACTTAGTCCACGGAATCAGAGGTCGCCAATGACTATTCTGGAGTACTCAGTCGTTCTAGGTTTCGGAAGAGAAACAGCAGTTACATTGTGTTGTATAGAAGGTTTACCACCTATCCATATTTGAAGGGCGGTGAAAGACTCTCATAGATCACTTAAATATTTTATGTACAGAGGAAAATAGTGAATTATATATAATTCACTTAAGTTGCGTTTCATGTATCACTAGGAAAATTGTACCAAGGCCCCTTGGACAGATTTTTTTTATGATTTGTAGATTGTAGAGGAACCCAATGATTACCGTAAATTATTTCATAAGTGTACATGTGTGTGTGTGTGTGTGTGTGTGTATGTGTGTGTGAGGGAAAGCTAGATAGATAGATACAAAGAGAGAGAGAGGGAGAGAGAGAGAGAGAGAGAGAGAGAGAGAGAGAGAGAGAGAGAGAGAGAGAGAGAGAGA
>JASKDV010188694.1:0-11774 GCA_032466395.1 Aegires albopunctatus
CAACATCTTTTGTTAGTTGAGCACTATTCTCTTTCTTTATGTAATTTATATTACTATATATATATATATATATATATTATCTCCGTTATTCAAGAATTTGAATGCATTGTACTGTGGGCTGTCCTACCCAGAATGGATCAAGTTGAATTTAATAAATGTATGAACTGTGTTACAATTGTCATTTCTACCACTGACTTCAATTGTACCTGTTACCTTTCGTCCACTGAGTTAAATCTACAATGATGATGAAGCAAATACAAGAAATTCAAATCTTGTTTTCATTAACATTTGTTCCATAAACATTCTCCAACATCTTATTCTATAGTAGTTTTTTCCCATTTCTTCTTTCATACTAATGTATATTATTCAAAGCTTAACGATTTCATATATATTCATCCACAAAAGAATAATGTGCTAAGTTTTTAAAGATTAATAAATATCCCAAAGGGAAATACCATTCACCCATACCGTTATCATAATCCGAACTGAAATTTAATTTCCTTTCTCTAGTAATTATTCTTCATAATAATTCTTTCTTTATACACAACACTATTTTGATCGTAAAATTATTATTTCGTTATTTTCTACCTCATTTCAGATGGATTCTCATTATTTGGTAAAGGACAGGAAAAATTCGACTTCCGGCAAATCATTAAAACACGTGACGTAGAGAATGTCAACGAAACCTACACTGAAAAATATCCGTGTACTCAGTGTACCATTGACACAAAATGGGAGGGTCTTGCTGAAGATATTATTTACTTTGATTTTGACGAAGTTCATGATGACCTCATGGACGTATGCCCTGGTGTTGAAGAGGTTCGAGGTATGAAGGCTTCCTTGTTTCTTATATATAAAAATTACAAAATTCAATCAAATTGAGTGTGTTAGTGTCAGTATACCTTATATAGAACTAACATGATGATCTAAAAATGATATACACTTAAATATTAGGCTATTAATTTAAAAAGCTGGATAACTTCTAAACACTCTTTTTCGACAAAATTGAATGACAACTGGGTATTAGTCATATCTTACCAGACTATACTAAAATGTATGCTTCAACATTGGACCGGCAATTGCTACAGAATGATCTGTTTTCCCTTTTCCGTTGGCCTGACTGTTGGAAAATACATTTCAACATTTCTAAATGTAATTGTTTGCATATTATATTGGTATATATTATCCTGCTTATCATTACCTCACAGATGTCTGTAATGATATTTTATCAGGTACAGATTCTGAGAGAGACTTGGGTTTTGTGTTTGATCAAAAATTGAATTTTGATTTACATATTTGTGATTGTGCTAAAAGGTCAAATAGATTAATTCGTATAATATATTGAAGCTTTAATTGTTTGGATCCTCAGACATTTACCCTACTATAAGCTATTGTTCGTCCTGTTCTTGATTATGGAAATTGTATATGGCATCCATTGTTCAAAAGTTATCTATTGTAATTGAATGTGTCCAACGACGTGCAACTCGATTTTTGCCACCCATAGCACATCTATCATATTTGGATAGATTGAAATCATTGGCTCTTCAATCTCTTAAGTATAGAAAAACAAGGGGAGCTAATCTGATCCATTGATATGAAATTGCCCATGGTCTGTCCGATATTGATCATAGTGAATGTTTTAGATTTTCCAACAGCAAATGTACCAGGGGTGACATAAATATTTAAAATCTATATTGAAGGCAGTGTTACGAACATCATAAAGTAACTATATGTATGAATATGATGATTATCAGATCCATTGATGTATTTGCAGGACATTTAAAGGCATTAGATTCCTATATCCCCTTAACTCTGATAAGATAAGATAGGATATAAATCTAAGTTTTAACTTTATCTATATTTGTCATCTTAATCATTACGTATATTTATTTACTACTTTTACCATTTATAGCGATGCATGATGCATAATATACAATATATCAATATAGATTAAAGAAAATTAATACATACGATTGTTAAGAAATGTTTTATCTTTGTCTTTTAAACTTTTATATTTCTGATGTGAACAAAATGATGTGCCTTTTAATGGACATTAAAGTATATATTGAATTGAATTGACTTGAATTGGAGGGAAATAATATTGGTTCGATCTATTGCTAATATGAAATTTTGGTTTCAATGCAGTTTGCAAATTTGTCTGGTTTTGAGGAAAACTAATTTTGACTCTGGTTTATAATATTTTCCATTGATATTGTATTTCAGACACATCCAGCTGTGATTCCTCCCGATGCCCATATGAACATGTTCGAGCCATAGGGACGACTAGATTGGTTCTATTAGCTTGCAACAATCAGAATGGCTTTGCAAATGGCTCAGTTTGCTGGAATTCTTCCTTCCGAGGCGATATGTGGAACTGCATCAACACTCACTTTAACGGTCACTGGACAGGCTTGGCTATGCGCAATCTCTTGGCATGTTTTGATGACGCTCTAGAACGGAATGAGGCATGCAGTGATGAAGATAGCAGTCTTGCGCGCACCGTTGTGGATACAATTGTAGACATTTTACAGAGATATAGATAAAAATCTTTCAACTAGTGAAAATTAATACGTTCTGGAACACCTTGCCAACATTATAACGTTGACATAATATTTGTATATTATGCATTGAATCCATAATAAAAGTTTTTTTATTGTTCTGAATCATCTAGTTTTAATTAAAGTTTCAGAATAAAAAAGTATGACCGACCGCAAGGCTAGGAAGGGACATAGTAATAAGCCACAGCGGCAATAGCGCAGGATGAACAAGTAACCTATATATTAAACATGTTTTAAAAAGAAAAAAAAGAAAGGTATTTTTAATTCGTCTCAGATTTTACTCCATACAATTCGAGTAAAATTTATCGGGTCTGATGACTGCCAGAGAACGAGGTTAAGCCATGAGAAAGCAACGAATCGTTTCCAGGAAAAGTCTGCATCAGTGTGCCAATATTATGGCTGCGGCTCTGAACTACCATTATCTAAGAAGAATAGAAAAGAATAAATGAAAATGGTTTAAATCCGTTCAAGCATTGAAAAATGAATCGGAAATTCGTAAGTACTTGTATAAAATATGTTTTTTTTATAATATATACCTTTTTAAATTGATAATAATATTATTATTGATACTGGGGTCTCGGTTATAGAGATAGTGGTCCAGACCAGTTTTTATCGGGGCAACATTTAGCATATTCATTCCACTTGTCTTAACGTAGCTTAACATTTATTGAATTCTTTATTTAATTAATATAATTATTATTTTTTTTAGCAAAATAGTAGATTAATTCTAAAACATTGAAATTTAATGAACCCGACAAATGTAGTATGTGGGAGCAGTTAGTTGTTGTGATTGAAATCAATGCTAACCATGACGGGCTGTTTTGCAATAATTATCTTTCCAAAAAACAAATCGGTAAAACTATCCATTTTTTTAAAATAGACTCTTTTCTGAATGCGCTCTAGCGCCGTAACTGCTGATCCAATCGACTTGAAACTTTCTATGTGTCTTAGTTATCCTCCCAATGTGTAACAAGGGGGTAATTTGTCACCTCAGTCGGTCGCTAAGTATGTTTTTGAAACGGTTTGAATCGTTATCAAACCCACTTATCAGCCTTCTGTCGCCATCTTCAAACTTTTTAGTCTAGCACATTTTGTTGTGGAACTCTCCACCGAATAAATTTTCGCGAAACTCCGAAGAAATTGTGGCTAAAAATAAGTCTATCGATGATTGTCTCTCATGTGGAAGTCCCAAAGTTATTTATAGTTTTTAGTCTAGCACATTTTGTGTTGCGGAACTAAATCGGCCATGCATTAACGTCGACTCCAAAACTGCACGATAAGGGCCTGCTTTAATTGTTACACACTGTTTTGACTAATGCTAATGCTTGGTTTTATAAGGCTGTAAGAAGAGACACGAAAACATAAAAAAGTTCATAGTATAGATCTAGATCTTTGTTCCTATTAATTTTCAAAAGTCAAATCACCATATTTTCCCACAAATTTGTGGGCTCTTAGCTAGTTTATTAAATAATTCTTTATCTTAAAAATAACTAAGCAACTAAATAAATTAATAAAAATGAGAAAAATCATTTCATTGATGCAACGTGATTTTTTGCTGTAAAACTACCATATAATTTCAGATGGATTTTTCTTATTTCACGAAGACGAAAGGCGCCTCAACTTCCAAGTATTCCTTCTTGGAAATACCATGCGCCAGAAATGAGACGCAATCGCCGATGAGTCAAATCACACTTCAGAAGTTGATGTGGATTCATGTGTTGAATATGAACGTTGTGTACTTGCTAAAGGATGGAGGTCCATCGCTGAAAAACTGTCTGATTTTCAATTTCACACGCTTGTTGGTGTCCTTGCCGAAACTTGTCTGGATTTCACAACAACCCGAGGTATGTGTTCTTGTTAATGTAATCTGGCTATGTGGTTAGCAAACGAAAGACTATGAGTTTTTTTCTAAAAGTGCTAGTTCAAAAGCTGAGTCCTTGGAATTTACTCGTCGATCGCAGGTGTAAATAGGCTACCCGGTATAGTCAGGAAAAGATCTTCTCCGTATGCTCGTAGTAAAGCAATGATAATCAGCAGATGCTCTATTGTATGCTCACAGGAAGATGAAAAGCTTCTTTTGCCATAGGGCCTCCCGAAAAGACAGTTGATGTAACAACTGTGCTTTTGCCCTTGGTGGGAGAAACCCAATTTATCTTTTAAAAAGCAATTATTATTTTGTAATCCTCAACTTGATTTTTTTTCAACAAACCCACATCAACAAAGAAAATAAACCCAAGAAACAACAACAAAAAAACTGTTGTAAGTTTTAACATCGAATAACGCTTAATGGTAAATGCTGTGAGTACTATTTATTTTGTTTAATAGCAATTTCTTCAGTGCCATAATCTAACAAACTACAATTACGTGATCACATCCAATCGAAAACTTCAAAGTTCTACTCTTGCAGTTCTCGAACAAGAAAGTGATTATAATAATTTTTTTGAGATCTCAACAGTGAATTGGAACCGATATTTTGCGATCCTATGAAACACTCAAGTGCCAGAAAGTGGATAAGATAAAATGTTCAACGCCTTCAATCAGAAACCAATGGGGTTTTGCAAAGTGGTGGTTAGAGCCCATTACGAGATCCATGTGGGTTGCACCAAAGTGTCCAAACCCTCAAACATTACTTAGAACATTCCAATGTCTAGTTTCTCTTATGGACAATATAGCTACACCAAATCTTTGAAATATTAATATATGGGATTCAAGTTAATTTTTGCCATAATAGTTAGCCAATGGATAAAAACAAATTACATTTATTTATCATTGAAATTGGGTTGTTTGTTTTTGTTTTTTCTTGTTTTGTTTTTTTTTGTTTTTTTGACAACCCCCTGAAATCAAGCCATGCCAATGGTTTCTGGTTTGTTTTGATTTTAAATTCAACCCTGCACAAGAAAAGTCTTGAGCAAGTAGTCTTTGAGTAAGGTTGAAACCATAGTGGTAGAATCATGATGGTTCAAACTAGGATCGTGAAGTTTTTCCTGCCCAAAATTACCGAAAGTCATAGCCATTCTATTGCCATGCATCACATAACAGTACATGTATTTTGCTGCTATTTTCTCCTGGAAAAGTATTGATTATTTTGCCACTATGATGGCAGTCTTATAACTGAACAGTTCAAATCTGCCATTATTTCTGTGTAGTGTGTGTGTGTGGGGGGGGGGGGGGGGGGCCTTGCTGTCAATTGTGCACATTTTAAAGGAAATTTTTCAAAAATATTGTGAGATCATGATGGTTCACGCTGAAATCATGAAGTCATTCCTGCCGAAAAGATACTATTGGGCGAAGAATTAAATTCTGTGTAATTGTTAAATCCAATGTGCCTACTACAATTTCTTACTTATAAGATAAAATTCCATAGTTTCATTCCCATTTTTGTTACTTTCGTTTCTGAAATTTGAACGAACAAAGATAATCTATTTATAGATCTATGATCCCTGATCATTTCTGACCGACCGATCACATTGGTACAGTTTCGGGCTTGAGAGACTACTTGGACGATCCATCAATTATTCAAGGCTTTTCATGTCCATTTGTAAATAAAACAAACCAGAAACCATCCGCTTGGCTTGATTTTAAGGGGAAGTCAAAAACACAACAAACCAGCCCCCTACCCCCCCCCCCTTTCCCGCCGCGAAAACAAAAACACCACCAAAAAAACAAAAAACGAGCAACAAATACCCCCCACACACACACACACACACACACCAACCAAAAAAAAACAAGAACAACAAAGTGGTTTTGCTTTGACTTTTGGTATAGCCTTCAGCAATCGTAAATGCAAAATATGTCCAAATGTGATCTCTCAGTAAGGTCGCGATTACATGACAGAATGATCCAGATATTTTCAGGAAAAAAAGTGATACATACTACTTGCAACCACATACCGGTACTGAATTATGGCTTAACTAAGCTCTTAGGCATAATTTGGTAGGTTCGATAGCAGCAACACAAGCTGGGGTGAGTGAAGTTCTTGCTTAAAAACGTAATTAGTTATTCTTTTCAAGAAAAATCGGCCTTTATTTTGCCACTATGCTCGAGGCCACATGACTTGACAGACCAAATCTGCTACTTTATCTGCGTAGTGTATGGTGGCATTAACGTAATCCCTCATATTTTCAATAGAAACAGACTTCTACTTTTCTCGCGAGCACGGATTTCAAGTTCATTTCGTTGACTATCAACATACTTCATTTGTTTACCTATAGAATTTGAGACAGTGGCGTCGTCTTTTACAATATATCTGTTGGTTGACCTTTGTTTCAAATAAAGCTAAAATAAACTAACTAAATAGATTTATGTACCTGTATCTATGCTCAAGCCCTACTAGTATGACTAAAGTATGAGTAAGTTATAGTGCTAAAAATACCATTTTTCTATAGTCGCTGAAAGCAATCAACCTTTCAACACTTGTTCATGGAACGGGTAATTCGGCTAGTTTATAATATAAATATGAATCGCTAACTTCATGTCTCCGATACATATATTGGCTTCCAGTGCTTCTCCCCTACGTTCGTCTCCGTCAGTTCCTGTTCAATCATTCATCCTCTCGATCTGCAGTCATTCACTCAATCAATCATACACTCAACACTAATAACAGACAACAGCAACATTAATATCAATAATTTTCTATCCGTCTGTTTATTACGTCACTTAATGTGAGTGTCAAACCCACCAACATTGTGAAATCTTATGACAATTTCATGAATTATGTCAGTGGATTTGTCTTTTGATTTTGTAATATCAGCAGTCTTCTGTTGTGGTAAGTTTCGACATCGAATAATGCTTAAACGTAAATGCTGTGAATAAGATGTATTTGATTTAATAACAATTTCTTACGTGCCATGATCCAACAAATGACATGAAGATATGAAAGAGAGAGAGAGAGAGAGAGAGAGAGAGAGAGAGAGAGAGAGAGAGAGAGAGAGAGAGAGAGAGAGAGAGAGATGGGACGGTGAAGAATTATGAGAAAGGTGAAGGTAACGGGTGAAATGTTATCAGTTTATTGATTAAGTGAATCATTTTAGATATCCCATAAAATATGGCCTTCATCTATCATCAGATTTCATGTGTAGCCAATATAAGGAAAGATGATTATCAAAGAAGTCGTGAGCTTAGAAAAAAAAACACACACACAACAACGAAAAATAAATAATTCAAAAGAATAACCTATATAGGGAGACGTGGGGAGATTGGTGTTTAACAAAAGTCACATCATCATATTATTAAGTTATTTTCGTCAGCTTGCTTTGTGGTATATAACATTTATTGCTAATTAAATGATGAAGGTAAAGTTATCTTAACATTCTACTAGTAAATTATACTTTTTTGGGATGTTTTGAGTTTTGACATCCAGTTGCTAAATGTATCAAATTTTTAAGTGGCAGAAAAAAAATTAACAAATAATTTGACCAGTGAATGGTTACTTTTCAATTTTTTTGTTTTGTTTTATTTCATTTTATATTATTTTATTTTATTTTCATATGTCAATTGTCGTGAAATTGTGGACATATTTTAATGGAAGTAGTTTTCATTACTTCAAAAGATGGTTGTTTTTTTGTTTTGTAATGTTTTTAATTCAATTCTTGTTTGTAATGTCAATAATGTCAACTACTGTTTATGTATCAAATGACATTCTTTCAATTACATGAAAATGAAAGAAAAACAAGTTTTGGAGAATAGAAGTTTTGAACAATGATCGAATTAAGCATAAAGAGGAGAAAAAGGAGGGCTAGAAAGGAGAGGAAAATGAGGGGTAGATGGAAGGCGAAAAGGAGGAAAAGGATGAGCGATGATAATTTGAACCCAGGAATTGATAGTCAACTGGACTCTTTGACCTTGTCTCTCTCATCAATTGATGACACACAAAGCCTTTATTTCAACTCAGAATATATTAGATATCTGCATGAAAAAGATCCATTAAATAAACTACATGGACGTAAACACATCCGTGTAACAAATATTAATTTTGTAATAATGGCATTGTGGTCTAGAAATATACGTATCATGATCAAAGGGCCCTAATCTCAATTCAAGACTGGGCATGCTAGTGAGTCTTTGAGAAAGGTGCCCTAATCTCAATTCAAGACTGGGCATGCTAGTGAGTCTTTGAGAAAGGTTCTATATACGCATTTCCTCGCCGTACTCAGGTGTAAACTAAGTACCTGGCTGTAGGATGAGTCAGATCTTGACAGCTAGCATGCTTTACACGGAAGCGCTTTTCAATAGAGTTGCGAGTCTGTCAATCCCGGAAAAAAGAGGATTTTGGAATGAGGCGAGTTGCCAGGAAACCCCATCAATCTGCAAAAATCATGATTGTAAGCGCTAGATTACTGCTTGTGTACAATCTTTTGATATAAACTATATTATTTTGCAACTGAATCATGAGTAACAATTCCTTTGGATACGTTTATATAGCTTGAAAATAGCAGCGAGTAATAAGTATCATGAAAATAAATAGTGCAACTCAGATTTCATTACTTTACACTTTAAATGTTTCATTAATTTTTTCATCTGAATCAAATTCCTTGCAATCATTAGATGTTAATAATACAACGTAATACTATGACTGTAATTCTGAGGATGTTGTGTGTTTTAGTAGGTGGCTTGACACGCCTTCGTCTTCATAAACGAAGGAACTTTCATCTTAGTAATGCCAACACTAATCCTAAAACCATTTTAGCCCCTTCTGTTTAGCCTTGGGCCTACATAGAATTTCGCATCAGTCTTTAGGGTGGTAGGTGAGATTCTTCTTAGAATAAAAGGAAATCCCTTTTCGTACATACACTTTGATATTTTATTGGTTTAAGATCCAGTTTATGTTGCCAACTCCGATCACGTTTTCTACCTGTGTTTAACGTTTTCAATTTGAGTCAATGTGTGCCCTGCGCAAAGAAGATGAAAATGTCAAACGTGATCGCAGTGTTGCGCAATGAACCACGTTCGGCGGTCACACAACAGCAAGTGTATTAATAGCAGGTATATCTCTGCATGTATAATATACAATGAATGACCTAGTTGACAGCAGAGGCTACTCGTCTTAATTGATAGGGCGGGCAACGAATACCTTGTTAATATTATCTTTTTAATATTTGATTATTATAACTTAACACAAACGAATGGATCAATGGGCGTACAGAGATTGGAGTACTAGATGTGATGACTTTGGAATAACTGACAATTATTATCAGTAAGAAGTATTACTCAGTTGTTTTAACTTTTGCCCATCCATCAATTTATCACCTTGAGTCGCCACTTGATATTTTGTGATAGGTCGGAATGGAATCTTGTTTAAAAGGTAGTGGGCTGTTGGTGTTTATCGATGATGACTTTAAGGCTGAAAATGTAAATAAGAAAGTAACAACAACTATAAAAAAACAAAACCAAAAAAAGTACCCCGCCCCATCTTTAAGAAGTAGCGAAAGTGTTGATACTATCAAACATAGGCGTCATTATGAAATACTTATACCTTCATACAATTATTTAGCTAACATAATACTTAAAATCTAATCTTCTATCTATCTATTCTATTCTATCTTTAAAAAGTATAGCGAAAGGGAGATTATTGTGCTTCTTTGGCTCAATTAAATTATTACCAAAGCGCAGAGATTGACTGGCAGATCTAAAAAAATATGGAAATGTATTTGGTGAATCGATATGTGCGCAAATTATTATTATTTATCAAAATTAATGTGTTTTTGTACTTAATTAATTCAAACAAGCTTTCATAAAATTTGAAATCGTACAAGAAGACCTCTTTATGATCCTATTTATAGCTCCATTGTCCTCCCCATATATCTATAAATAGATGGTCCTCCTATTCTCAAAGGATTCCGTTCTCAAACCTATGATATCGGGAATTCCCAATTCGTTATAGATCTACTTTTTTCGCTATAGAAAATCATTGTCTTTTTCGGTTACTGTCGATGGAACACTTAAACTATGGCTTTTAACAGTTTAAACTCTCATAATATTATTAGAAATCAAGATTTTAGGGCTCAATTCAGAACGGCAATAGTCTACTTAACGTTGTGACAATGTAGAAAGGTTTGAACTTACATTTTCCCTCAGACTACACTGATATGAAATTTTCAGAACGGATCCTAGATTCTACATCTTTCCGCATAATTTCATAATTTTCATAATTTAGGTAAATAATTTATGTCTACAAGAAGATGATTTCAATAATGGGATTTTTTTTTCCATTCATTTTTTTTTTTTCCATTCGTTTTTTGTTTTGTTTTTTCTAGGTACGTTTTCAAAACGTTCATATTCTTAATCACTCTATAGACCTAAAACTATTTTACGGACGTGACTGGTTAATGTGCCTTTTTTTTAAGGTTATTCGTGTGCATTTTAAACCACGATATTTCTTCATAACAATACATGTGCAGGTCAAGGGTAAAATGCAACTTCTATATTGAAAGCCCGACATCCACTTGAATTTAATGATAAATTCGCACCTAATTGATTGTGAAAAGCAAATCAATTACAAACATTTTTGATTTTAATAAAGCTCCTTCAATAATAAATCAGAACTAATCATTTTTTTAAAAATTAGATTTAAATGACCTGTCGTATTTGATTTATAATTTTGATCTATGATTGACTGCGGTCGTAATTAAAGAGCGAAGGGTGTTTTTTATCTGATTGTGTTTTGTGTATTTGAAACAAGAAATGCATCACGTAGATTCAAAGCTATGCATACAATGATGGCATTAAATATTCAATCATATTTCTGATGGACAAAGCTAAGTTTTATCAACATTGTCAAATTACTTTCATAACACCTATTAGTCCACTCTCCCCCTACAATTTTAGATCGTTCTCCTTCTTCCCGTTGACTCTATACCTCTTAATTTCTCTATTATTTTACGGGCCTCTTCTCCGCTACCCCCTGTCCCATCTCTTATCTCTTTTCCTTCTCTTTTTATTTGTGTTTTGTTTTGCATGTGGTTTTTGCTATTTATTTGTTGTGGGTTTTTTGTTTATTTGTGGGTTTTTTGTTTGTTCGTTGTTATTTTGTTTTTGTTTTTTGGGGGGGTATTGGTTTGTTTTTTGTTTTTGTTTTTTTTTTGTTTTTTTGTTTGTTTTTTGGGGGGGTTGTTTGCTTTGTTTTGTTTTTTGTTGTTGTTTGTTTTGTTGTTGTTTGTTTGTATTTTTTTTTTGGGGGGGGGTCGTTTTGTTTTTTTTTTGTTTTGTTATTTTGGTTTT
>JASKDV010188715.1:0-16032 GCA_032466395.1 Aegires albopunctatus
TCTCTCTCTCTCTCTCTCTCTCTCTCTCTCTCTCTCTCTCTCTCTCTCTCTCTCTCTCTCTCTCTCTCTCAATTAAAATTAGCAAAAATTGATATCCTGCCATTGACTGTAAACGAGACTCAGCGTTACTTCGTCTCACTTAACTGGCATAATTTCCTATAAGAAGGGCAAATATGAGTTGTAATAGTTTTTGTCTTTGAACCATGTCTTTACCAGTTTTTATTTGTCTATCTATTCCCTTACCTGTCTCATGAATATTAAAATGTATCTAATTGTATTTTTCGAAGACTAAATTTTAGTGAAGTGAATCTGCCTTATGCTTCGATTTTTACGTCGTCTGTTTTCAACGAAGGTGAGTTTTGATTCAATAATTACGTGGGGTTTTTTTTGTTTTGTTTTTTCTGTAGTTTATTCAATATTAATGTTTCATGAGTACATTCGGACATCTGATTAAGTTACTCTTACAATAACATTTCCCTACACTAGGAATTTTTAATCTGAAATAATGTTATTGTTGTTTTTCTCCCCTAGTCTGCCAAATGAATTGACTGTGACAAATTGTAATATCATCATATGTTGTGACAAGAGGAAAAGTTGCGTCTGATGCTAAAAATAGCGTCTTTTTCTGCAGGATATAGGGGATTAACACATTATTCCAACTAAAGAAACAGTTCCTATTTCTGCAAAGAAGTGGAAACAATTCCTATTCGCAGAGTGCATTGGAATATTTGATATTGTGATAGTTTCCTGAAGGACGAAGGATTCAAATAGGACTTTGAAATATTTCTGAAAAAATGGATGTCCTAAGCCAGCGCAGTTTGTGTGTATTGGCTGTTATGTTTATATCTTTTCAGGTAAGCCATTTCAATTTTTTATCTATAAATTGATGTTCAAATACAAACCAAAGCGAGACAGATACATGATTGTAACAAACCACAAATAGGAAAAAGCCACGCAAACCACCTTGACTTTGGCAACTCTGCAGTATTCAGACGGTCTTATATTCTTTGCCTTTGACAATCCTTGCCCCTACCTTAAAGCCTGTCCCTAACACTTAGTAAAATGGCGCTCTTTGTACACCTTTCATTTCATTTAGGGTTAGAAGGGATTTGGGTTATAGGGGTATCATTGGAAATAAAATTAAGTAGAATAGAAGGTGAGTCCAAGAAACACCTTAGTTAAAAAGACGATGAAAAGCCCCGATCTGAACCCATTATATAGGTCATTTTTAAATCAGACCATACACAATGAAATTCATCCTCGATCATTATCTTCTCTCATCTTCTTGCCTTGCACGCAACAATTTTGAGCACGTCATTTTTGAATGAAATAAATTAGAATGGCGATGTTTAATTGATAATCCTCTGGCGATGTTTTCTGCACTTATCTTAAACACCGTCCAGTTTGTTGCGTTTCTCGATACCCGAATAACTCATTTATTGTATCTTCGAGAAAATGTTGTGTCGTGATTTAAAAAATGCTAATTAGTTCTTCAAGAGCCATTGCCTGACCTGCACTTACAGCTTTGTTTTTGGTGGGTTTTGTTTGGGGTTTTTTTTCTTTCGATATTGTTTTCCTTGCGACACAATGAATCAAAGTTGGTCCGTCCGTCCTCGCCTGCATTGGAGCCGTGAGTCCCGGCGGGGACTCTTAACAGCTCGCCATCGGTGGCCCTAAGAGCTCAGCTGCTCTCGCGCGCGCGTTGACGGATCCTGCGGCTTAATTGGCTGCTTACTTTGCCGGAACGGAACAAGTTCCTTCCCATGCCGCCTACGGGAGACGACGGGCTCAGTACCCATGGTCAATAACTTCAAAAATCCTGAATTCCACGTTAGTTTAATTACTCCTTTTGGCTGTCCTCCCAATGCTTACCTTGCTCGTATCCATTGAATCCATCTTACATTCGGTGTCTCCCTAGATGAGCTGTGGGTTCTAGGTGATTGATAATTCCTGAAGATATGCTTTATTCAACTTAACTTTTTCATTAGTATTTAGTATAAAATCATCATTATCACGGTCCCGACCTTACGATTACGGTCTTCACACATGAAGTTTTTTAAGGGACATATTATTGCTTTATAACGATTTTTGATAAGACTTTGATGCAAAAAAAAAGGGGGGGGGGGGAAGTAACATTAAAACAAAAATTTAAGCCTTGACCATGATAGCAAAATAATCCAGATTTTTAAGTGTGAAAGGAAAATTATTTGCAGCATCATTCTCTCTCTCTCTCTCTCTCTCTCTCTCTTTCTCTCTCTCTCTCTCTCTCTCTTTCTCTCTCTCTCTCTCTCTCAACTTCATACACTGACACATATTAGTGGGCTCGACAAAGATAACATGAGCTTGCGTGAATGGGATTCATCCATTTCCATAATGAAACCAAATATGCTATTAATATTGTTTAATTCTGGTTCATTTTGCAACCATTACCGCGGCAATAGACAAATACAGAAGACCTCTCATTCAGATAGACTTATTCACTCAATCTTCTGATGCTTCCTTACATCATACAGCCAGTGGTGTTGAGCAAAGAACACTATCTTGATGGATAGATTAATTAATCGCCAATGTGTTTAGCTTGGAAGGTGTCTCTATGACAAACAAGATAAAAGAAAAGACTTAATTTCGCTATGCGATCTTCTTCACTGATAAGATAAGAAATCCGCTGAGGTGGACAGGACACAGCTTATACCGTGTGTCTTATCACTCAAAGTAAATGGACATAACATAATTTCGTATAATTTAAAGAGCTCGAATAAAGTACTTAGGCACTAGTTCAAATTTTCTTTACAAACGAGAAAAGGAAGTATGCTTAATTTGGCTTCTTTTTTTTTTTCATATGCAAATAGGATTTATAATAGCTCTCCATGCGTTCAATCACTAAACTAAAATGTATTTGAATCGATTTATGTAAAAAAAAAATGTAAAGGTGTAACTGCTTTAACACAGTGACAGAAATATGAAGAATGGCAGAGGACAGTAACTTGTTTCGAACAGCAGAGCAGTGAGGGAGGCTACGTCTGGGAAGGATATGCCATGAAGAAGAAGAAGAAGAAGAAAAATTGCTTTAATCTCTATTATAGCGCCCTCTTTACAAATCTATAATGATATTTAGCAAAACAAAAATTGTTAGGTTGTTCATATTCCTTTCTTTCTTCTTCTTTCTTTATTCAATTTACAGCACAATTAATCAAACCACTAAAACTCTTTTTTTATAAAGTTGGATCAATTCTACGTACATTGCTCAGATAAATTTTGGTTATATAAGGGAATAATTCAAACTAATTCAATCCCATGCCACGCAATTCATCTATATGAATATATCTAAGTTCCCAAATAGGAATACTCACAAGAGAAGCACTAACAACAACAATAATAAAAACAATAACAACAACAACAACAAGAACAACAACAAAAATTAAAAAACAGCACCACCATCTCTACCAACAACAAAAATGCATAAACTAAATTAATCACTATTATAACCCACAATGAACCGTGCTATGTATTATACTGACTTCCACTAATAAAAAAAACGCAAATTTTGTTATACTTCGCTTATTAAAAAGTTGAATTTTTAATGGAACTCAGTATAGTATAGCGAAGCATCCCCTAAAGATGAATAAATATTGTTCTCTAAATTATGATCATTGTTTCCTTGGTGACAAAACAGCTTCATCTTGACACAATGTCACACGACCATAATAATCTAAGAAACCGAGTTCACTGTTAACTATTCTATATTTTCATGCATTCACTAACTATTCTATATTGTCATGCATTCACTAAACCCAGAAATCGTGACACAAGGCGACATAAATGCTGAAAAATCCGGGTTGAGACGCTCTGAATATAATAATGAATACCGAGCTGGGATTTAGTCGCTCAGGTGCATCGTATGCACCCTAGAAATAGAAAACCAGCAGCTGTAAGTTGGTCGAATGAAGCTTACGTAACTATATTTAGGTTGGAAAGACTGTATTGTGTAAAGTTCAGTTATTCAATTTTCAATGTTAAAAATCCAATGATTTCGTTTAATTGATAAAGGATAGACCGAAGTATGTTTTGTTGTGACCTGGAAAATTCCTGCGTAAAATTTTTTTGATGGAGTAATTTTTGTCTATTATAGATGTGTTGGAAACAAAAGTTGATCTTGTGATATTGTGTATTGAAATGAATATAAGGGGAGATAATAACATTTAGAGTCTTTGTGAAGGAAAAGGAACACTATTACATCGGCATGATTGTTATTATAGACCAGGTATTGAGAAGCATGAATAGATAAGAATAATTTATTGATGAAGAGAAGTGGGGATAGAAACATTGAAATAGAGAAAGGCAAAGACATTGACGTAGATCTAGATGTAAATTGATGGATGGATAGATCGAAAGATGGGTCGATGGATTAACGGATGGAAGGACGAATGGACGGATCGTTGAATGGAATGATTAATGGATGGATGGATGGAAAGGATGTATAGAAAGAAAAATTAATATTTCATATAGAAAAAATCTGGTTCTTTATGCCTAAAAGCTCAATGTGAAATTCTTGCTGCAAAAATATCGCTATCCGAATGCTGATGTTGTTTGGTTTCGACCATTATCAACGATTATCTCTTGACTTTACTAGAGTACGTGGAGTGCAGACAGCTATCTCTTGAGTGTTTAAAGGTTATCAGACAGTCGTTTAATAAGTATGTCCTCAACTCCACATTTCATCACTTACATCAAAATAGAAAAATGTAGTTCTAGGTTAAAACAAGACCTAGATAAAGAAACCCAACAAAAATGCAGGACAAACGAACATTAGGTGATACTGTGGTATTCCTTTTAAACAACAAAAGTAAGGACAGAGACGAAAAAATGAAAATGAAAAAAAAACAAAAAAAAACAGAAAGGTAAAATAGAGAAAAGAAAGAAAATTATATGTGTGTTGGTGTTTGTGTCCTGATTCAAAGACTTCATCTGCAATTCATCTTAAATGTGGACTCTAATGCGACTGCCAAGTCCAAAGCAGAGTCTGGAGCAGTGGGGCATGAAAGGCAATCGTTTTCATTTGGTGGCGTCTTTCTCAAGAACCGAATGGTCTTTTTGGCGAGATATTGTCTCCTAATAGATTAATAAACCTGTGTCTAACAGGTGGCATTTTTATTTTAGTTGTCCTGTATGTTTGGCTTCTTTGTCTCTGTTTAGTTTTGATATAGATATACATTTATATATATATATATATATATATATATATTAATCTATCGCATAATCCAACGGTGGCTTTTGTAAGTATAAGTCCATTTTTAAATAGATGCATATTGTTTTGACCTAAAGAATGAAATCAATGATGTGGCAATTTAACTTTACAAGCCTAATCCACTATGTTCCCAAGTATCGGGAAAGGACTTGACGGAAAGCGTGTTGCACTGTGGTTTAGAGTAGACTTTTGGGTTGGGAATCGTAAGGTCCCAGGTTTGAACCTCAGTTGGTTGCGATGATGTCTTTGCGAATGGCTCCTCAGACGCACTTTCTTCGCCGTTCTCAGGTGTAAAATCACTATCTGCATATGGATGGAGTCAGATATTTCAATTTACTAGAGATAAGCACTTTTCAAGCGTTCGTACCTCTAAACCCACCCCATCCCCCTACCCCAACCCAGGAGATTGAGAAAGATTATGGAGTGTAATACCGTGCCTAGGAAGCTATCTAAGCGCATTAAGTAGAGATTTAAAGAGGAAAGTAAAGGTATTGGTTATGCTATGGTCAAAAGGATGATAATAGATGACCCATCTGGAACTAGTGCATAGACATTAGCAAATAGGAATACGTACGAGCATATAACAACACATTTGCCTTCCACACGTTGTGTCTGAGTCCGGGATCAAACCCGGTTGCAACAGAATAGTTAATCTGATGCAACAAATATCTTAGGGCTTTATTATGGTCATAATTCAACTATTTGAAAAAGTGTTGAGATATAAGGATACGGATGTAGAGTCCCAATTGTAAAGGCATATGGTTTTAAGTGGTAGTTTGCCATTGCGTTCCACGCCGACTTTACTTTCGCCGGAACTAAAGAGATCTTAATAATAATAGGCCTCCTTCGGTCAGATCTGACCATGGATGCAGCGTTGTGCTGCGCCTGGGCAAAGTATTTTCAGGAAGTGCTGTTGCCCAGGCACACCTCTTTTCCCTCAGATATTGACGTTTCCTGCGCACTCAGAGGAGAGACAGCGTCAATACGTTTGAGTAGGAGAAGTTTGTAGGGTTTGTTATCTAAATTATACCATGGTAGGAATTACATTTTTGCCAGGGTGGCGGCAGAATGGCCTGCTCTTATCGATTTTCAACCACTGAGGATTCTGTTATATGCGCAAAGACAAATGGGACCTCCGAATTTATCGTCCGTCTCCGATAGGACTAGGCACTTATATTTTACCTACCGCAGGATAATGTAACAGAAAAAATTCGAAAAATCGGATTTCAACATAAAAGCCTCCACCGACTGGGATTCGAAAGAGTGTGAACCCGCGAACATTTTTGGCTTCGTAGGTCAGAGCCGTAACCTACTGAGCTATCCGCTTTCTGTTCTAGAGGTGTAGCTACTCATAAACTGTCGGGAGCAACGAAAAGCTGTCGGGTAATGGAGGATGAATCAGTGGCATAGGGTTTGGTAGCCCAACGCTCTACCGACTGAGCTACCAGACGTACAAAAAAATTAGTACTAGTTGGTACAGTGCAAAGGATGACAGAGAGGTTAATACTGGTTGTCACCTGTTGACAGATTGAAGGCTTATGTAGGTCAGAACATGGGGTCAACTTCTAAACCTTTAAATTGTGTCTCCAATACACGAACGGTAACCTTGATGACACTTAAATACAGGCACCGATCATTGCCGCTTGGTTGATCAATGAATTCGAAATGAGATCGAACTTTCTGAACTCTTAAGTTGACACTATACCAAAGAACTTACTTGGTATCCCATTTTTATTCCGATTCATCGCGCATTGTTGTTGAAATTTATGATTTTAGAAAGACTTTTTAGTGAAGTTTATTTAACGTTCTTCAATATTATTTAATTAACTATTGTCCTTTTCAAACAGGGAATAATTCAGAAATAAGTATTACGGTATTGTAAATTGAACGGTAGCGTATTCAATATGATATCATAAGTATCGATTCTTGAACAGATAACCAATTCAACGCAATTTTCAGGACTTATGCTCCATGGCGGAACAATAAAACAGAACAACGGATTGAATTATATGAGTCTCGTGTGAAATTCATTTTGCTCCACAACTAACTGTGATACATGGCCAATGAAAAAACAACAACAGAGGAGAACAAATTAGATGCTTTCCACAGAAGAAGGAAATAAATTTATGACTACACTATTCAAAACTATTTCAAACAAATCTCAAAAACGACGAAGGAGAAATCCTTATCGATTCAAAAGGCTAGAAGCATGATGGAAATGGTTTAAACACATTTTGAGAATTGAGACCAAGACGACCTGGCAAACAAGACCATTTACCCCGGATAGCATAATAACACACACACAAAATGGAGAACAAATAAAAGAAATTGAAGCTGCTAAGTCAGATGGTAAGGCCCATTCTCGTACAGCTTGTTGCGGTTTTAGAACACGTGGTGGTTTCCCAAAACTGTGCAGACTTTCTGTTCACATGATCGATCTTCATGCGAACGTCTAAAGAAAAAAAATAGTGGTTTCTAAAAATTTGCGGCAGACTTTTATTGGACAGAAACCGTCACCTCAACATGCTGTATGAGAATGTCATCGAGAAAAGTCATTGAAACCCCTTTTGGCATCTGTCCAAAATTTGCTTTCAGATGGCGATGTGGTTTTGATGTTTGATACTCCTAAACCAACGCCATAGTTTTGATCATAATATCATCATGATGGCGAGAGCTCATTTAACCATATTTTTCATAATGTATCGTCAAGGTCGAGTGATTAGCGAGATCGGCTTGCAATCGAGAGGTTGTGAGTTCGATTACTACAGTTGCTCGTTCCTACCTTGAATCCTTGAGTGAGAATTCCCTTTACACCTCATTTTCCTTACAGCGTTCAGGTATAAGATGTGTACTCGGTAGGCAGTGAAAGATCTTGTCTGTATGCTGGCAGAAAAACGCTTATGATCGATGCTCCCCGGGGAGTTGAGTGCTGGCATGAAATACCCTAACAGAGGGGAATTTGATGTAAAGTCCATGAATCTTCGGAGACATAGACTAGACATTTCATCATAAGTTAAACGTTAAAAGTGCGCTTATATGGCGCTTATCGCTTATCGCCAAGGGACGTTAGCCTCTATGCGCTTTACAATCAGATTATCATTTACCCCGGATGACAGCAAAACAAAACACGTAGACAAGACTGCCAGTCCATTATTAGGCGCAAATGCAATATTTTGAGACGCTAACGTAACGGCAAGGTACTCATCCTCACTTGAATTGAGTGAGGTAGAGGGGACAATGACATGTGGTTATCGAGAAAATTTTGCCTTTAGCGAGATACGATACCATCAAGTCACCCAGCCAACCGGTGTCAGCGAGTGGAGCTGCATGAGTTCTCGTGTTTGAACTGTGGTAACCACTAGCTCACTTACACCATCTTTATATTTAGCTTTAGATGACCACTAACTAATAATCTTTGGATGTCTTGGTGTTATAATAGTGGCGGACGGATCCAGAAAGAGTCTGGAAATGCATACTCGCAAACTCAAGCTGGTCATTGTTTAACTTTGCTCCGTGGCACGGAGTGGATAGCTCAAGGTTAAGGCGCAGGCCTGCAAGGTCCCTGATTTAAAACCGTGCGGGCTTGGTATACACACATTATTTCAGTAGAATTGAAAAGTGTCGCAACATCAGCAATATCATGAGCTAATGAAGTAAATGCTTTTTGCGTATGAAAAACGCTGAATTGAAGTCAGTAACATAGGTTCAACTCTGTTCACACCAAGATTCAAGATTTATATCTAGATTTACACTACTTTCTAAGAAAACTATTCGACGGTGGTATGAGCAATTGAAAGTGAGGGGTCGTCGTTCGATAATCCACACGAAGAAGGGATAGGGCATCATCAAAACAGTGCAAAAGGACCAGTGTCCAAAGATCGGTCGCAATGACGCTAAAGAAATCTTTTCGAAGGCGCAGTGATGAATTTTCTTTGTCAAGGTCCTCAGATGAAAAATCCCTGAGAAATCGGGTTAAAGCGCTTGTAAACTCTACAGCACCGCAACAGTGTGATAATGGTTCTCCATATTTCCTCGCCAAAGCACAGAAATGCATTGCGCGTGATGGAGGCCATGTGGAGCACCTTTCATAAATTATAAAATAGAAAAATGTCGAGAGTCTATTCATGTAAAAAATTATGCAATTATCTGTCCCGATTGTTCTGTTGCAAATTATACATAAGAAATTATGTTTCCTTTGTTGGTTTTTGGCGGCCATCGAGTCTGGGACACCCTGTATTGACACATTTCGGTACCGTGTAGATACATTGTTTTCTGAGTGACATTATATATTCATGTAGTCTATATCAATAACTAATTTAACAGTTCTAAATAATTCATGGGGTTTTTTTTAGAAGACACCAAAGAAAAAGATGAGGAAGTTTGAATAGGAACTTTGAATGATAATTACAATTAAAGATAATTGTATTAGAAAAGACGTTACGGCTGTTTTGTACATTTGACCTATTTACCCAATTTTGATTTTTGTTAAAGGCTTTTTCTTAAGGATCTCCAATTGTAACAATTCTTTCGAATGCTTCAATATGCCTGCCTATCAACGTAACAAATTTAATTCACGTTGCCTGGTGACGCGTAACACAATAGAGTCTAGGTCTTCTGTAAGACTCCTTACAATACTTTGCACTCGAAAACGTTATACCAAAGATACGAATAATCAATAAGATGGTTGACTGATCAATTTGGAGGGGACAAATTGAGAGTGCTGTCCCCTGGATTATGATAATATATTACATTTTAAAGAAAAGGCTTGAATTTGAAATCCAATTTGTTTTCGGATTTCCTTCTGCCCCTTATTCTTAAGTTGCTAGGATACAGAGTGCCAAGTCCTATTGGAGACGGACTATAATGTCGGAGGTCCCAAGTGTTTAATTTACGCATTTAAAAGAACTCTGGGTTCGTACAAGGCAGTAACGGAAAACCATGATATTACCAAAGTAGTGGACATGGATAAATTCAATGCAACCGACTTTGTTTTGTTTCAATGTGTTCAGAGCTAAGGTTTAGAGTCACTGCCTATTGATGTAAGGAGCACAATCATATGGATGTAATCCATTATGCCACCAGCTTGTATCGAGGAACATAAAATCTGATGTGGAGTGTCTTGTTAAAAGTATCTTTGATTGTTACCAACTCACCTGACCTCCTTTGCACATCGTCACTCGCCAATCTGGCTCATACCATTTTAAGAAAAATTAGAAACCAAATTCATTACATCACTACATTGTCCTCACACGATCATTGCACATTAGAAATCTTAAATTTACTTCTCATTTCTTTCATTTCTGTTGTGGGGCTCTAAGATCTGCAAGCTGTCAGACTATGTAATATGTTTTAATTAAGACAAAATTTGTGTCCATTCACAAAGCAGGTCCTTCATATCTCACCCTACTTTTGAATTTAAATATGAATAGAGTTCAAAGGTTAAATGAAGAATATAAAAAATTAGTTATTAAAACAATTCAATGTGTGAAATAGCGAATATCGACACGGAATAAGTATATTAACGAAAGAAACGTTTGATATTTGGAAATGCATGGGGGTGGGGGTGATCACGCGGCCTCTGCGACAATGCCGAATTGCCTTGCCCAGGTAGGGAAGGCAATATTGATTCTTAGAACCAATCGACAACCTAGCCGGCAGGTATCTTGTCTGCGTCTCTTGGGGTTTGTTTTCTACATTAAATACTTTTAAATTCTACTGGCAATGGTGGTTGAGAGAGCAAACAGGATCTTACATTTATTTTACAAGTTACTAGAAATTAAGCAATGTCAGAAGAAAGCCACGTTGAAACCATCCAATGTAGATCAAAGAAGATGTGTTTTTTTAAATGTCACAACATTATTGCAATTTAAGAACTGTCAAGGTGCCAGATGCTACGACAGAATAATTCAAAATAAACTTCTTTCCCCTTGAAGGTAGCGAAACAATTGAAATTAGGAACTATTAGTAAATTCACATTAGCATAATATTTTAAGAATCGTACTTTCGAACACAGTTACCAACGAAAATGAAACACCAGATCAAACCCGCTTCTCCTAAATTGTATGAACGCGTATCTTATGGATTCCACAACGTATCTAATTCAGGTACAAATATAGAAGGAAAAGAAAAACTTCCAAAGAGAAGATAGAAGGTTGTTATTCATTCATCCCGTTCTATGTGACGCTAGATGTGTGGCGTGCTCTGATTTGTAGTTTTGAAGGTTCGAAATCACCACGTTATGGTTATGTTAAATTGTGTCGACTTCTTTAGCTCACATGGAGTAACGATATAAAATAATTTTTACGTTTGGTACCTAATGTACAAATTTATAAGAGCATAATATCTTACGATACGCAGCTATTGGTTTAGTATTGATGGCATATCATATCCTGCAATTCTTGGACTAGCGAAACCAACAATAGAGGTTTAGCGGTTAGCATCCCTGAATCTAGAAATTGCAGTTTTAGTTCCTGCATTGGTTCCTACAAAAACGGGATTCAGAGATGTTGGCAGCGAAATCATTATTTAAGGGTTTGGATGTTTACGTCTCTAGGTCTAGTTTTGTATTAAATCAACAATTTTATTTATTTTTTGGCTACGTTTTAAAGTGCATTAAAAAAAATACAGGTTTTTGGTTATTATATTATCTCTCTATTTATCTATCTATCTTTCTGTTTATCTGTATGTCTGTCTTTCTATTAATATATCTCATTTTAACACTTACCGAACATAGTCACCTTCTTAAGTCAACTTCTTACAAATCTAGAGATACATTTTTTCAATCAAGTCAGTATCGTACTAAAATTCCAGCAAAGACTTTAGAAATTGTTGCTAATTCTACCCCTGTTAATACATTCGTGTAATAAAATGAAACATTATATAAAGGTGTTTTAAATTCAAGAGTGTATTACACAGATTATGGCCAACGCGTAGACTTTTATCAATGTTGACCAAAGTTTGTAGATCTATAATGTGCTCGATAAAACAACACCTTCTTTAAATGTTTCTAATGTTATGTTTATTATTCAAAGTAACAGTCACACACACACACACACACACACACACACACACACACACACACACACACACACACACACTCAAACACACTTTTCTATACAACGGTGCAGTATTTTAAATTATTAATTCGATCTTAAAATTCATTCAAAACAGGTCTTTTTTCCCTAGTCTTTATATTCGGTAATATAATATTGTGTATCCTCCGTAAGATTAAATCTACCAAACCTAGCTCGGTCATCCACTTTTTGGTTTTAAGACAGATTCCAATCATAATTACACTATAATATCACTATAGTATCTGTTACAAACGATATTATCAGGCACCCGTAATAAAATAAAATAAATGATATAAGATTTTTTTTTTTACCAATCATATGAATCAAAACAACAAAATGGTAGCTCCGATTGTGATCTTAAACTTGTGAGATGGTTGCATAAAATGGAAGTCGTTTCTGTTTTTCTTTTGCTCAATTCATTTACCGCCTTTATCATTTTCTCTTTCTAATGATTACCTAGCTTTTTTCTGTCGTTATTATTGTCATTGATAAAAGAAGTATTTCAGAAACCTCTGTTAGGTTGTCCTCTCCCTTACCTTATGTATTGTCCATGTGACGTCATAGGAAACCCCTGCACAAGCCTCCAGGCTTACTTTTGAGGTATGGGCTTACAAAGTACAACGTTGATTTTCGTTTTCTTCAATAAAATATTTTGTTTTGTTGTTGTTGTTTTTTGTTTTTGTTTTTGTTTGTTTTTTTGTTTTTTTTTAGTTGTTGTTTTTTTTTATGGGAAGGGGGGGGGGGTGTTTTGGTTTGTTTGTTTTTATTGTTGTGTTTTGTTTGATGGTTTGGGTTTGTTTTTTGTTTTTTGTTTATCTGGTTCTATAATTTCTTTTTTATTGTGTTTAAGTAATATGTCTGAAATTGTAAGTTTAGATACCTTATGATGCTGAATAACTATCATGGCCCATTAAGTTATTTACTGAAAACCATAACTTTCGACACAATTTTCTCAGTTTCAATTTTTGCTGACTAGATATCTTAAGAAAATAATATTTCTTCGACCGTTTAAGATATTAACACAAAATAAAACCCAAAATACTCAGAATGAATTGATCTATTTAATGAATTCATATAAGAAACATATTGGATTTTGACCAATGTAAGGCTTTTCCTGTGCCACCACACATTGATGTATTGATTTCCTCAAAGGTAGATCTAGTTTCATTTTGGTTTCACCATTCACATAAAAATAACAATTTGTCGATAGAGTGTGGGTTGGAAAAGAGAGACGGATGAAAGAAGGTTGGAATGAGATTACAGCCAAAGAAAACCTGTACGATTGTAGTTTAGAATCTGAACGTTGAGAACAGAAGAACGATTGAACGATTCAGTGGTTGAAGACAGTGTTACAATTTCTGAATAGATCTGATTGCAAGTGGTGATGCCAAAGTAGTTCTTAATCAGACCGTATGAACAGTAGAATAAATGAATATTACAACAATGGAAAGATTTATCAGATAGACTTCCGTGTGACAAGATTACTCAGCGTTCATCAATATTAAGTTGTCAGTGACCTACATATTTTGAGATTGACACATTGATCTTAATCTAAGGTCTAAACCTTTGTTTGTCATTGTCTGATTGATTAAATGTGTAAGCCTCGACTTATCATTGAATGATAACCTTTGTCACCAAATCTTTGACATGGTCTTGTACCACATCAATAGTAATCACAATAATAGACATTGCAATGTCATTCAATGAACGAGAAACGTAACATTCATCATACTGACCTAGTCTAAACTTTCAAATAGTCTTCGAGGTTCTATGCTATCAATTATGATTATGAGATCAAATAGACAACTCAGAAAACCAACGTTTAGTACATGTAACCCTATCATCCTGTGATGGTTGCAATTACTTAGAGAATAGATCTACACAACTCCTGCGTCATTATCTACATTTCTATGTAATCAGACAACACACAGATAGAACCATGTAGACATGTAGCTGTGGTCTGACACTTAAGATTTTGTATACCAAATTGGCATGTTATGCAGCATAGGTTAGACCAATACTGGAAGAGCCATGATCAATTGTACACCCACCGCGAGCCAATCACCACCGGACACTGCAGAGAGGTCTCTGAGAACAAAGAATGGTGTCAAATGTTTTTTTAGAGCATATTACCATTGAGGATTTTGTGAGCAATTTGTATACATTGTCATTTGAAACGGTGACAAAGTTATGTAACAGAATAAATTTTGATTCCCGTTGTTGAACTATAACCATTCGTTTATCCTATTAGGCATAGTGGTCTAGTGGTAGACATTTGGGATGGCTATACGTAGAGGAAGATCTTGTTAGTATGCTGTGAAGCGCCTTTTTATCGGATCACACCTCTGTTTGCCCTCCGGGAGGTTGAGAAGGATTTTGGATTGCAGTGGCCTGCCAGGAAACTCTGTAAAGTGCATTGAGCATATTTAGTGGAAACGCGTTATATAAGAACGCTCTTTACTTTACTTACTCTTTATCACTCTGCCTAACAGGAAATTCATCTGATACCTGCCGCAATATTTTGCAATATTATTCTATATTAGGAAATGAAGATACTCATACAGTGTTTCTATACCGACAACTTAGTGTTCAAATCAACAGCCTCCGCTCCGTTCCGCTCATCACAAAAGTGGTGAACACTCAAAGAAGTGGAGTGTAGCGGAGACTGTAGACAACTTAAATAATAACACTTTTTGACGCTTTCGTGATGAGAAGAGCGGAGTGGAGCTGAGGCTGTTGATTTGAGCGCCCAATTGGTACATTTCGATAACGAAGTGGCTATTGAGAGTCGCACTCACCATAATGGCTGGTGCTATTGACAGTCGCATATATTAGTACTTTATATAAATCGTTCATCCCAAGTCAAGTCATATTGATGACCCATCTTGACTGCCTAATACATATAATAGCTTGTATTATTTTACACTAATACTTATACAGTCATAATATCAATTAATAGTATCAATAACATTTGAAGATATGCTTTCACTTTTGTTTTGTTGTATGTCATAATTTAGTTTGCATCTGAAAGCTATTGATATCATAGTGCTTACCTCTTGATAATGTAATTGGAAATGGTGACATAGCTTACTACGCAGGTGAATTATAATCAATGGTTTTTCTTTTCTACTTAATTTCTTTGTTTTTTGGAGCCTGCACATTATATTTTGACTTCTAAAAATAGGCATTACCACACACGGTGGTCAGATATGGCGATACAACTTGAAGAAAGGGTCAAGTACGATTTTCATAACGTCTTTGTTTTTGATGAAAATGGTGGAATTGATATTGATAATCGTTACGGCAGCTGGGATAAAATATTACTTAAAGTTGTCTGCTAGACTAGCCATTGAATTCCAGACTCCAATTCAGCAGTTCAGCACCACGAAGTCTGAACTAAAAATAGTTATTTTTAATTATCCCATTATCATGACATGTGATAGCCTTTTTCCATTACCTTCTCCCTAACTACTGAATATAGCACTTTTAGAATTATACACAATATACTTTCAATCCGAAATGTGGAATCCCTTATGGACACAATATGGGACTAGACGTTAGCGGGGATCGAACACACGGCCTTTCGATTACAAGCCTTGTTATGTCAATCACTCGACCACGGCACCACTAATTAGATCTTGTGAATATGGATTACTTACTTTTTGTCTGGCATTTTGAATTTGGGGGGGGGGGGGGTCGTTGAGGTTTGAAAAT
>JASKDV010188727.1:0-11769 GCA_032466395.1 Aegires albopunctatus
GCTCATATACGCATCTCATGGCATACCGGCCAGTCGGACTTTAGTGAGTAACTGATCCCTTCTGTTTTCTTCTTGTCCTTTTTCTACCCCCTCGGTCACGCCAGCGTGAGATCAAAAACTTAGTCCTTTTTAGGGCTACCATACCGAGGTACTCTATCGTGTCTACCCTTTATCTTTGTTCGGAAGGAAATCAAAAACTTTCACAGTCCTTTTTAGGACTAGCTCGAACTCTTCTTCTTCCTCCCGGATCAGCTACAAATCTCGAGTCAGACGAATCTGGTATGCCGTGTGAAGCTGTGTGAAGCCTCATCAGTAAACCCACCCGTTCAACCATCACATTTAGATTAATCATTGACTCAGCCTCGTTATTGTTATCTGTATAACCTAGTTTAAAATTATTCATGTACTTTGTATAATGTATTCTCTTTATTCTCTCAATCTAGTAATCTTCAGGTAATGATGGATATTATATATAATATATGTACTATAAATTATAATAATATGTATGTTATGTATGTTGAGTTTTATTTAAGCGCCTTGAGACCTAGGTAAAAGGTGCTATAGAAATGTACTTTTATTACGTTTTGTACTACTACTACTACTATTATTATTATTATTATTATTATTATTATCATTATCATTATTATTATTATTATTATTATTATATTAATACTGTACCTCTTAATACACGAGCTCAATGTCCTTTATATTATTGAATATATAATACTGGTACTCATCAAATATGCCAAATAAGTATTTATACAAGTAATAAGAAACTAAATTTGTAATGCCAAAACAAAGTACAACATTGTGAAGCATCTGAACGATGCTATGATAAGGTATTCCAGAAATGGAAAGTTGAATATTATGCAAAAGACTGCTCATAAATTTTACGAGCAATTTTGTTTTCTTGAGACTAAAATTATCAGATTTCAACTGAAGATTACTTGATGGAAACTAAAAAAATAAATTATCAACTGTATTCAGTTAGAAAGCAAGTATTTATCTAAAAATGCTTGCCTTGTGTTAAATATGTTGTACAATGGGTAATAAAACTAAACAGGCCTGCCATCAACCATCATTGAAATCATTACCTACCAGTACCATAATTATTATCGTCGTATTTAATGACAATTGCCATCCGAAGAATATAAATGACTGATTTGACGTAAACTTTTGTGCTCCTTGAGGAGCAAAGGGCATAGTTGTGGATTTCCATCTTGCTCTGTTTTGGGCCCTTTTCGTGATCTCATCCCAGCTCATTTTGGCTGGACTTATCTCTAGATCCAGGGTTCTCCACCATGTTGTACGGAGTCCTCTCTTTCTTTTTCACTGCGGATTCCATTTCAGAACTTATGTTATTGTCTTTCCTCAGGGTGTGATCTATCCATTTAATTTTCTTCTTTGTTTAATTTCTCAGTATGATTTGCTGTTAATTAGCCCTTTTCCAAAGTTCTTCATTTGTTATTGTGTAATGTGTAATGGACTTTAAAGGATTTTTTAAAAGACGGTAATTGATGAAAACCTATGGTTTATGCCCAAAGTTTTCGTTTGTCAGGCATACAGCAGGACAGACATCGACATTGCCATTGAACTTTCTCAGTTTTGTGCCAGTGTTGATGTACATGTAATGATTCTACCTTGTTTCTAAGCATGATAAATGTGTTGTGCTTTCGCCAGTCATGATTTTATATCGGCACCAGTTCCACCCAATTCATCTACGAATTATTTGACTTTTTCAATTTCTATGTCATCAAGCCTGAATAGTTTGGTTTGGTTTTAGTTGTGGTTTTTAGTCTGAGTTCTTTGGTTTGTCAAAGAAAAACCGATATCGTCCGCAAAGTCTAAATCTTCAAGTTGGCGTGACATCATCCCCTCATCAAATCTAGACCAACATTATCATCATTAATGATCAAAATCATTATAAATATATGTATATATATATACATACCGTATATACAGTAGTTTTCGCGAGAGTGCCCTCCGGCTGAATGCCCGTTTCGTTTCGCCTAAGTGCCAGCTTTTCCGCCGAAACACAATTTTTTCTATCAATTTCACCACTCTAAGTGCCCGCTCGCTAAAAAGCAGTTTCGCCTAAGTGCCTGCTATTTCTGGATCATGTCACTTAAAAAGGATAGCAAATGTCAACCAACACTTGATAATTTATCAGCGATCATTATCTAATGCTAGCAAAAGGGCATTATCGCTTAATTGCGTGGTTAATCCCACCCCTTTGTTAGTATTGGCAAGGTGAGAAATCCGTGTGCCCATGCACTGATGACAGGTTGACTCTGGCATGATGGACATGTGTAACTTTAACAATCAGCCAATCAAAGGCAGCGAAGTAGCTAAGGAGGCGGGGAAATGATCTGGACTTAAGCAGGCATGTTCAATTTTATTGGAAATTGCAAAACTTTGCATGTGTAATTAAAATACAACTGATAATTGATCTCTTGCTCTCTCTCTCTTCCCCCCCCCCCCCACCCACTCCCTCTCTATCTTTACCCTTCTCCGTCTCTCTCTCTATGAGTGTTAATGTATTAATTTGAAGATAATGAAATAAAAATGTTGAAAAATGAAATAATTAACATTGAAAAAGTCACGTTTCGGGGCTTTTTAAACAAAGTGCAAAACTTGTGAATTCTAACAACACCACAAACCTTATAACTTATTTCGCCTAAATGCCCGCTCCGCATAAGTGCCCGGTTAGGCTGTTTCCAACTACCAGGCACTCATGCGAAAACTACTGTGTATATTGTTTATAATCTTTATATATATATATATATATATATATATATATATATAGAGAGAGAGAGAGAGAGAGAGAGAGAGAGATAGATCAAAGAGCATGGAATAACATTACACATAAGAGGATGGAACATCTTGTTTCTGCTTTTACTTCCGAAAATACATGGTACAGCCAAAAAGATAAAGAAATAAAAGGACAACTGATTCCAATTTGTTTATCAATATTTATTCTTTACTAGATAAAAGGTCAAGTACAAGTACAATTCATAGACAGACAACAGGTGTATATGAGTATATCGTGTATAATAACATTGATAACAGAGAATCAAAGTTTTTAGAGAATCAATCCTCATTGAATTACTGGAATGCTGATAATGGTTTGTTAATAAAACAATGTCATGTTGTTCAAGCACTCTCTCAATCTAAAGATAATTTGATGTTCATTAACTGAATTTGTAAACATATCTTAATACAAAATCTGTCTATAACAAAATGGCATGAATTAAAAATATAAAATAAAAACAACAAAAATCTTCACACCGGTAGGCCTATATTGAAGACAATTATAATTATAATAGTAATTTCAATAACATCAACGACAAAAAGAATAATAAACATATCAATAATAGTAATACATATGATAATGAATAAAATAATTAATAATAATAATAATACAAAATACAGTGTCAATTTTATTCTAGGCATTTTACAATGAGTTGAAGGATAAAAACAACAAATTGTAAATGTGAAAGTGAGAGTAAGTTTATGAGCTGATATAAAATAGGATGTTTAGGATACAGTACAATAAAGGAATAGTTACAGGGACCAATCAAAGTTTAAAAAAATTGCACACAAACATCAACATTAGGAAGAAACATACCTTTTGTAAATAATGGGATTATAATGAGATTGCGATCAATTATCTTATGGCTTATATAATACCTGTAAAACCAATACAAAATATTACAACTTGGGTAGTGAGCTCTGCAAAATGAACCTTTTCAGTATTCGCTTGGTTTTTTAATGGATAAGTTCGTTTTTTCCATCGGGATTACCTAGCAGCTTACATCCAGATAAGTCCATTCCATTAATTTTTATTCTATTTCATACGTTTCCCTATTCCATTCATTTCCACTTTTTTCTTTTTCTCCCGTCCCCCCACCTGTGGCACCTATTTTCCCATCTCTCTCTCTTTGCATTTCTTAACCCTCTTTCCTCATTTTTCGATGTAGGTTTTATCCATTTCGTTTTGTTGTCCGACGAAGGGTCATACCCGAAACGTCACAGTTTTGTTTTGTTTCATTTTGCAGGGCTCACTACCCAATCTGTGTGCCTGTATTTTGTTATTGAATATATTAATTTATGTCAAAAAGCAAATTTAAAGGTCATGATGGAGTAACTGGTTGCATACTACAATCACTTTTCCCCTGAACAAATCTGAGTCATTCTGCCATGTAATCGCAACCTTACTGAGAGATCGCATATATAAACGTTTTTACTACATATTCATGTAGTATAGGCCTACGTTCAATCAGAGACCAATGTTTGACTGTGATTTGAGTGGCATCGGATCCCATGGGGTTGGCGAGTAAACCTTCTTAACCAGATGACTGGAAGATCTGCGTGGCAATACATACCACAGTCGAGTGAAACAATTATCGAGTTAAGTCGTAATAACAAAATTGAGCCCTCGTTTTTCCCCCGCTATTTATTAACCAAGCCACAACAATGAAGTTGGACCAATTCAAAACTAGATTCTCTTATTAAAAGAGGCGATTTTCAAGACTTGAATTGCCTGCTCAAAATTCAAAACTTTATCAGATCAGGACTTGCGTATGGAACCTGTAGCCCTACGGAGCCAGTGGGGGAAAAAAAAGTTAATGAACACCCCTGCTAGTCTTAATGAAAACCCCTGCTGGTCTTAATGAACACCCCTGCTAGTCATCTGGTATAAACAGTACAAACACAACAAGAAGAACACTCCAACACGGGAGATTGTTTGTGAGCATAAATTTAATGATACAAAAATGTTTTGTGTAGAACGACATGAAAGATATACCACCCCTCCTGTAGAATGACATGAAAGATATACCACCCCTCCTCAAATCGTGTAAAATATAAAATTAATAAAAAAAACAGGAGAGGAGAGACTAGAGACTAGGGAGAAGAAAGAAGAAATGTTACGTTACGTACTGTGTATGAAGTTCAAGTTATTAATGGAAGAACCAAAATGAACAGAGATGATGGTGGTAAACACAAACCCATGCAGGTAACAAAAATAATGAACACGAGTTGGCATCCAAATAAAAATGTCTAAGACTACAACAACAACATGTTGAAAATTTCAATTATATTATCAAATCTACGTGTTGTCCTTAATGACAAAAACTGTCAGGAACACAAGAAAATTATTATGTCATGAAATTGAGCTGGTTGGCCTTTCTTCCTTTTCACAGTTATGAACTTTAACAATAGACCCGGCCTTTCTTCAAAGTAGTCAGTGTAAAAATACCATTGGCAGTGTCACAAATTTGAGGGTAAATTCCATGGAAGGATGAAGCAAATTTTTACGTTGCCGGCAGCTGCAGCAGCAGTTTCAATTCGAACGGGAGTAACAATTTTTGTGATAATTTTGTCAATTAAAAAAAAAAATCCCCGAAAAAACCCCAAACCCCAACAAATCCTTGATCAAGTAACGGTACATTCTTAGAGCGAGGCAATCATAAAAGTGTAATCGTTAATTCAACTCGTGTTCTTCCCGTATTCAAGTATCTAACATGGGGGATACAGCGGGAGGTAAGGACATTGAAAAAACAACAAAAAACAACAAAACAACTGGATTTTCTCTGCCATGAAAATGACAGTTTTATGTGAATAAAAAAATAAAAATGCCATACACGAATGATAAGGTGATGAATGAATACGAGAACGATGATTGAAAAATTGCCATTGAATTTGTGAAAAAGAAAATAACACTCCGAGAAGAGAAAGATTCAATCAGTCAATCAGTCTATTTTGTCATGGTCAGATGGTAACTATTCTCATTCGTTGAATTTGTCTGGTTGAACTTAACAATACGTTTCTACGACCTGGATATTGAAAAATGAACAATGTGATCACGTTATGCTTGTACTGTACGGTATTTGCATATGACACCTAATACGTTTCAGGTGACGCGTATTACAAAGTTCTTCATAAATCAGGGTTGCCACGACATTGCTCGTCCAGAGTGACTTTTCAAAATGGATCTGATTGAGGGCCGTTATGTAATAAGTTAAAAGATATCATCGTAAAGTCACTCAATTCCTTCATTTCCCGACTTTAAATCATACATGTAATGGATGGCTGTCGAGAAATGACAGAAGGCATGGAGAAAAGAAATTCTTCAAAACTTCAGAGGTTAGAAGAAGGCCAACTGACAACTCTGTGGCAGTCTTGATACAAGTACAATGTCTAAAGATTCATGCTGGAAGACAGCGGATGTCTAAAGGGATTTTCATTTCAGTAACACGTGGTCTATAGTTTAAAAACATTATGATGGGGGGGGGGGATAATTGTAAACTTCGGAACCAAATTGATCATCATAGACCGTGTGAATCATCTGATGACGTTAAAAAAAACCCCCAAAACCCACCAATTATAAATGGGTATGAAAAGAGATGACCCATGGCGTAGAAATGAGCCAATCGGAATCCGCCTGCGTAACGGCAATATGTCCATCTATAGTAGACAAACTATAAACATTTTCCTTTGTAACCGTCTTCCCCTTCCCTCAAATAATAAATTAAATATGGCTGAATAACGAATGAATACGAATAGAAAAATCTGTATAAGTAAACGGAGAATGAACTTATAAAAAAAAAATTGATTTGTTATTATTATTATTATTATTTTTGTCGTATTCGTAAAGTCGGTGTGTCCTGATGGATGCATGGCGGGGAAATGAGACAAACAGTGAAAACCTATGGAATGTGTTTTGTTCCAAGATTACAGGATATTATTATTATTATTATTATTTACATTCTAGACAAATGCACGGAGAAAGAAGAAGAAGAGGAAGAGATTTCAGGGTTCATACAGATCTATTTGGTAAAATTTAAAGACATATTTTTAAGAATCAACACGCGAGGGTTGCTAGAAAAATATAAAAATAAAGAAATAGCCCTAAAATTCAAAGCTTTCCTTTCTTGGTACTTTTAAATTAGGCAACGGAACAAAGGAGAATGAGAATGTCCCAGATTGATAACGGCAACAAGTTCTCAGCCTGTAGACATGAGAACGAGATTCTTGCCTTGAACAAGACAATACATAGCTATCTGCAAACTTTTCAGAAACCAAGCGCCGCCTTACGCTAAGATCCATTCTCCTAAGAAAAATAAACACGGTAACGGTAACGATGAATAGAACCATCAACATTGCACTAACATCCAAGTGGCCTTATCTTCATCACAAATGCGTCAAGCCTAGTTGATGGGCAGGAAGTCATTGAATCGGCATCTTTTACCCAAGATGAAATTAATAATAAGATTATCGATCGTGTTTTTTTAAGATTGGTCAAATTGTTACTTAGTATAATTTTATCCTACCGGTTGGCAGCTACGGATGATGACGGGATTAAAAACGTCTGAGACACAATGGCAGATGGAACAAATTTATACCATGTTCTCAAGGGGTTTAGGGAATAACTATAGCTATATATATATAAAGACATTTTCAAGACATGGTAAATGGGTTTTAATATTTAATACTTTCCCCCGTCAAGTTAAGATCTGTATGAACCCCGATAAGATTTAATTTAAAAATAAATAAATAAATAAAAGACTAAGGACATGACATGGTGTAAACAAATTTGTTTGTTAGAATAAAGTTCAAGAAGTCCAACAGGGCTGAACATGACGCATCTCCTGTCACAGGGTTGCCACTCCATTGTGCAAGTCCAAAGTGAGGGCTGACTATTCAAAAAGGGCCCAACTGAAGACTAAGTGGCAACCCTGTGGATTGGTAGAAACCATTTTGATTTAACGCCGTGGGAGAACAGAAGATAACGTGACAACACAATAATAGAGTTAGACGGGGAAGGGACGTTTCTAATCTGCTTTCAAAGGGGAATGATTTCCTGATGGTTACTAGGAACAACACATTTTGGCTTGCAGAATAATACGATTCTTCAATTCAATGAGTTTGTCGGCTTCTACGATTTCATTATTCGTATTATTATTATCATTATTATTACAATTACGTTGTGAACGACAGTTTGAGTTTTGCCTCGTCAAAGGCAACGGGTGATATGAAAAGTCTGGCATATTTTGTTTAAAAACTTCCATCTTGATGATAACGGTGATCAACAGTACGACGGGTAAAGTAAGGCAGTGGATTTCAAAGAGTTTCTCACTTGGAAGAATCGGTGATGTAATAACAGGGGCAGGCCTCCCTAGTCAGATATTCTGTAATGGCTACAGATCATCTGTAATACTAGGGGAGGGTCTGCGATGTAACAACAGGATATTTTTTTATTAACTTTAGTTGTAAACTTTGGCACCAATTTGCATACACCTCGTGGTAGACACCAACTGGACGGTCCTCGTTGAAAATGGACGGAATTTAAGGCTTGAATTTCGATGCCACTTGAGATGGGGGTCCTAGCCAACCCCCAACTCTGAACAGTCAATTAAGTGAATGAATTCGATTCAGTACGGTAGTAAAAATTCGTTATAAAAATAATTTAATTTTTAAAGGCGAGAGAGAGAGATTGTAAAACATCAAAAAATCATTTGATTATCAGCCTTTAGTTTGGTACACCATCGGAAGACGTGCATGGATTTCAACGTGAATAAAATGTACATGAAAGAAGGCACCCTTAATGCTCGTATAAAAATATTGGTGGAATCGAAGGCTGTGTGCTGGCATGAGTCTCGTTCCGCGCAACAAGTACGATGATATTCCATAGCGATAAGTATGATACTGAAGTAGGTAATCAAGCCTCGAAGGAGGAAAAATAATAATAATCACAATACATGTAAATAAATTCAATTAATTTAAGAAATAAGTTGAAACCAAATTTCATCCTATCAAGGGATACAGACCTGCCATATTGTCTAACAGAAAAATCAGGATAACATACAAAAATCAAGACACTCGCCAGGAACTACAATTCCCGGCAGCATTACAACTCTATCGGAGAAATAATAATCCAAACGGGGCCATATTAGTTAATATTAATTGATCTGATGGAATAAATAATGCATGCCCACCCACATTTTTATGCATTCCTCCCAAAAGTTTTGTTATCATGGTTCATGCGCGGACACGTGGAGTGGGTAGGCTCCACTAAGGAAGCCCACATGCGCGGACACGTGGAGTGTGTAGGCTCCACTAAGGAAGCCCACATGCGCGGACACGTGGAGCGGGTAGGCTCCACTAAGGAAGCCCACCAACAGGAAAAAATAAAAATAAATCAGAATTTCACCGTTTTCGTGACAATAATTTTGAATGAATGGCAGGTCTGGGGATAGTTATCAAAACGAAATTCCGAGAGAGAAGAAGGAAAAGTCAACGAGAATGACAAAAGTTGAAGAGTCACAACCAAAACATTCAATAATTTTAGATAAAAAGATTTAAAAAAAACCCAAGTTGACAAGACTTCAGTGAAAGAATGTAAAACAGTAAACATTAAAAAGATCGGTGACAAAAGAAGCAAAAACAAAAGTTGTCATTTTATCAATGGAAATTACAGCCTGAAACGGATGTATTTTCATCAAACTGTCGTAAGATATCCTCCATGAAATAACAATGGTTGTTGGGGACAGGTAATGTTCTATGGTAGTACGTCATCAACAACTTCAATCAAAACCATATACGGTCTGGTCTCTCTAATCCGGACTTCGGCAATCCGAACGATTTTCTGCAATCCGAACAAATTGCAGGGAACGGAGGTGTTTGGTTCAGAGAGACCAGATTGTCTTGGAAAGGTTCGGCGTTATCCTTTAAAACTACAATTTTGAATTATCTGAAAACGTGTAGAAAAATTAGAATTCTCACATTGACGACATGAATAATCTTAATCTACCAAAATGTAACAAAATGAGAGAAAGGAATCTTTCTATCATTCACACAATATTTCATAGAGATCTACAAGACAAAATATCAAAATAAAATAAATAAACAACAACTGAACAACAACGTTCAAATGTTGACAATGTAAACGATGATTCAAATATCGAAAGAACAAAATCAACAATTGTTCTCTGAAGATCACCGTATTACGTAACGTTTGCTCCTATTGAAGTCCATCATAGATAGACGTCGAAAATCCAAACTTGACTCAAATTTTAGCCAAGTCCGGACACAACGCAATGCATTGTGGGCATATTATGATATGCAGACACGAGGTCGAGGGGGGTTTCATGGTCCCAATTGTGGGGGAGGGGGAAAGTGGGAGGGAGGGCAGTAAAGTCAAGGTCATAACACCGACAACGTCTTGGCCGGTATTGCAATATCACAGTTTTTAAAGTTTCAGCACGCGAATGCTTTCATTTGTCTTGGTCAATGAATGAAATGGCCAACACAAGTTTAATGTGTTCAACAAGATATTTTCTCTACCCCCTTTTAGGGAGACGTAGAAGAGAAAATTAAGATTTGAAAAAGAATTAATACACGTACATATTTTATCTACATTATATAACTTGACAAATGTGAAAATAAAATGCATCTCTCTACCCAGTTGAATCTGAATTAAGGAGGCGATCAATCTTGAAAGGTAATACAGTTGGGTCCGTTGAGCCGTCTCTTTAAGTCGTTCGCTTACGGAAACGCTAATATTACGCGGGGGAAACATCACCAAAGTCTCTATGGCGTAACATTACCCTGTACCTCTCTGAAAACAATGAGGATTTACATCGACGGCTACATCTTTATAAAAAAATATTCCAATCTAAGCGTAACTTTATACAATATTTACTAGGCAATAAAATAGTCTTTGAGATTGACGGAAATCGTATAAAAAATATTCTCAAGTGTCTATGTAACAATTTATGTATAAAACCTATGTAAAAAAAATCTATCTTATTTCCTAGAGACGACGTTCTGAAAAAGCTTTCTCTCTCTCTCTCAACGTCTGCTGCCATTAATATTATTATTATTATATTAAGAAAATCAATATTTGTTGAACAATATATCCCATGTGGCTCCAACATCGGGCAGTCCTCAAAGGGAGTCCGTGAAATCATTTGTAGCCTCAAGTTAATTTTAGCATGATGATGATGTTCCTTGACTATCATCACCTGAAAATGAAATAAACAATAAATAAAAAAACAAATAAACAGTAAATAACTAACTAACGCTAAAATTTAAAAAAGATTAACAACAAAATATAAACATGCAGACCTCCCTAGTTTGGAATTCAAAATTCTGTAATCACTTCATATATAATTTTTTGGTAGTTTGAAAGAAATATCTGTAACGAGGTTGATGAATACACAATGATAGGCTATCTGATGGTCGTGTCGATATGAAAATTGTCTTCAAATGCTTATAAAAACTTTCTTTTTCTTCAAAGAAGGTTCCATGTCTAATTTTTTAAAGACACTAAATCCACACAGATATCTGGATGTCTAAATTAAGACAGCTTGATTGAAACAAGTCTAAAACACCAGCCAGACTAGACGAAGACACAGAGAGATCCCATCGTCAACATTTATTTATCTCAAAAATCCGTATTTTACTGGCAAATTTTGCAATTCTGTAATTTGTTGTACATGGAACGTGTTTCACGTAATGATTAAAGATTTTTCTGAAATCCTAGGGAGGTTTGGACATGGTTTAGTCATTCATGAAGAAGATGTTTGAATCAATCAATTCTATATTCTTAAACAAACCAAATTCCTACAACACCAAGGCAAACTTGAATAACTTCTATCTTTTTAAAAGTACCGTATTCATTCTCATAGACACGGGGGGGGGGGGGGGGGGGGGGGGGGGGGGGGGGGGGGGGGGGGGGGGGGGGGGGGGGGGGGGGGGGGGGGG
>JASKDV010188738.1:0-11769 GCA_032466395.1 Aegires albopunctatus
AGAGAGAGAGAGAGAGAGAGAGAGAGAGAGAGAGAGAGAGAGAGAGAGAGAGAGAGAGCGCGCAGTTTTTCGCGGGAATTTTTCATTCTGGTAAATACAGGGTCATTCAAAAAGTATGAACCGACTTCATTAAATACAGTTTTATAAGCAACGGCAATAGTAAATTCAAGCTGTCGCAAGAATTGTTTAATTAACTTGTATTACCTTATATGTGCTCAATAAGGCTACTACCCGCAGCGTGGGCATATCCATCGATGCAATTAGAGGATAATAAATATTATAACGATACACTGAGTTGATGGCACTTGAGATTCGATGTTAAAGGTCACCGAGGTTAATGAGTAACGAAGGAACAATGCAATCTATATAAATGCAATTTTTAATAATGCAATGTCCCCACAATAAAAAAAATCATACTCGGTGAGGTTTACGAATCTGGCAGGATCTTAGGCACCTTTTTTGAACAATCCATCGCTGGGGCATTTATTAATTCTAAAAAGCTCAAACAAACAGATGCCAATGGGGCGATGATCCATCTTATTGAAGAATGAAGTCATGAGAATCTGGTTGTAATAATGGGAAGAGCCATTCTTTAGCATATCAAGAGAGATTTGTCCTAAATTTGTCAAATTCCATCTAGTTCACAAAACGCCTTTTGTTGGGGTGGACTCACCATTCTTGGATTAATCAAACAACTGAAGACTGCAGGAAAAATGACACCAACACTCCTGTGACAGCTATTCAAAAATTATATAACCTCTCTTGTAAATGGTAGCGGACTCAATTATTATTGATAACGATGTTTTGATAACTGAAACAATACCATAAAGTCGTTCAATTCTTTTTAATGATCCTATACTTTATTGCAATAAACAATGTTCATTGCTTTGATTCCTGTAAAGCGTTATGGATTTATGCATAACAGCAATTGAACCGGTAGTATAAAAAGAAAGTAGAAGGCGAGCTATTTGGATTTGTTATCACTGACCTCATCTGTCTCGAAATACCTAAAAAAAATCAAAATTTCCCAAGCTTGATTTCATTGTAACGATTGCTCTCTTTGCCATGGCTAAAATATAGGATTCGCATAACTGAAGGAAATATGAGGATCCATGTATTATTTTTAATCTAATTATACCAGACTATTTGAAGCATTGAAACAACAATGAGAATTGGATCCGAGAGAAAGTTCAAGGCTACGAAGCCATTGAAATTCTCTTCGAGAAAATATCCGAATTAAAAAAAAAAAAAAATATATATATATATAAAGAATACTAAAATCAAATAAAAGTATAAATAAGATTATAAATAAGTAGCATCTAAAATAAATTGTAAAAAAGCATAAATAACAAATAAATTAAGATTTCTATGTCTTCAGTCATTGAATTTCAGAGGAAAGGGGAGAGCTGTATACATTTGTACTTGGATTGATAATCATTAATATTGACTTTAGAGCAGATTTCATTATTTCTCACATCACTCTTACATACGATGAGAAATTAAAGATTTATATGAGGGATTGCAATTCTGTTTCATGTATGTTTTATCCCTTTTTAAACATGGAATAGTTTTGGCTTCAAAATCAACTAATCTATTTAAAATTGCATTGGATAATAAACTCCATGATCTTAGAGATAGTTGTGATGAATGATATTTGTGAATCATTTACATTAAATCTTTACTATTGTCATTGATTTTTCATTCGTATTCGTCTTAATGTTTAATTTACTCTACTCATACATACTCGTGCACTCATTCATGTTAAAGGGTAATTAAAGTTCTATAGAAAAGGCTTCCGTGAAGAGAGAAAGGGAGATTAAATAAATGAGATGGACAAACATTTTTAAAATTTCTTCAAATAAAAGAAAAGTATCCAGGTTCTTAGCTGTCAATGGGATTTATAAAAAGAAAAGTATATCAATAGGGTTTTATTTTAAGTTGAAGGAATTGACACTGGTCGAAAATCTCTTTAATCACAGGCATCCAGAATCTGGACCATCAGGGTACAAAAATAATAAATATTGTAATTTTTGACGTAAAAAAGGTCACACAGAAGGTCAATGTTTAAAAAAAAAGCTTGGTCTCATCGGGATGAGAGCAATAAATGTCGCGAGGGTCTCTCATTCCATAAGATAACAAGGCTTCAACAGTCTATGTCCTTGATATAGATATTCAGAAATTTATAAAAGCCTTAATTTTACCATGGGTTTGAAAGACAACTCTAATACATTGTTTTCAAAGTTTATCTTTGATGGCCTAAATTGAAATCCCTTAAAAGATCAAGATAGTATTTATATGACTATATAAAAATATATCGTTACGATTTCTAGCATTGGGAGTAACACCCAGGTAAGCGTCACTTATGTTAGCCTTTGGCGAAGAGCCAATTTCAAGAGCGATGCTCACAGAATCCAATACGTCAGCACCTTAATATACGTCATTGAAAACATCTCTTGACATTTGATTCATAATTCAAGTCAGACCTAACCCTGAGAAGAGGTTAAAGGTCCCTATCGTTTTTCTTTTTCGCATCCATTATCATTATGTATTGTTTCCACACCATCACGGTGTTATTAAGATACAGAGCTAAGGCGCTAATGATTTTATTATGTTCCATATTGAATGACATCAGTCGCTTTTATATTGCAGTAAAACAAGTCTTGAAACAGGACGTCAAGATTGTTTACATCCAGAGCATCGATGCATGGGGTCTCCTCGGCTTGATGCAGGGTTTACGACTTCATCTCACGACAGTCCGCGTGACTTTTGCCAGGCCTTTAATTAAGAAGGCTACGAGTGACTGGATTTGCAGGTTTTCATATTGAGACTTTTTTCTGGACCAGTCTGCCCCTACGATACCGGCCTTCAAGACAGCGGCGGTTCTAAGAAAGAAGTCTAAATAAAGATATCACGAAGAGTATTAATATCTGAATTCAATAATCCGATCTGGCTTGAAATCTGTACGCTGTGTTGACTTTTCATTATCGTTACTCTTAATGAGTTAAAATCCAAGGATGATTCCTCTATAAATATATTTATCAAAAAGGATTTCAGCTAGTAAATTACCCAGTGAAGTGTTCTTGTTTTTAGCCACTGTTATTGATTTATGAAGCGATGATGCTGAGTCTCGCGAGATTTTAGTACTACAAGGTGATTGATTGATAGGTCAATCCAAATCCCCGATAAATCGTAATACATCTCAGTAACAAATTCTTATAAGTTATAACAGTCTCTTAGTTTCACTCCCCCCACCCCCCCAATAACACCTATAAAAAAATTATCCCTGTTTTATGTACTCATATCTATCTTTTACGTATGACCATTAATTTTATGTAATGAAATTTGATAACAAATTAAAGGTTTTTACCATTCTCTGTATCTATATCAACGTCAATTATATATTCAATGACAACTTTGAGATTGATGATGGAGTTGATAAAACAACGGGTATCATCAATTACAGCTCTTTTAGATATTATCAAAATTATAAATTATGGCAAAAAAAAAAAACAAAAAAAAAAAAAGAAAGAAGAAAGAGAGAAAAAAAAGATAGAAGTATAACATGCACCATTTCAACGAAAATTGGAAATCTTTAAGTGTGTCGAACTTAATAATTATCCTGTTTTGGCTACAACGAAGAAAAAAAATGCAATATCAATAATGAATAAAAAATCCCATAAGAAAATCCATTTTCTGTTTTTCACTTATTGATATTTCTATTTTAGTCTATCTTGTAGATACAACTTTTTCAAACCTAAAAAAACCTTTCAAGCATACGATATTCATCTCCTCAGAGATACGAATTCCCAAAATAGGCCCCTACATCTGGAATTGGACGGATCTTCAAAGCTGCAATCCATCGCTACGCTGCTGTGAAGCACATTATGGAAGTCCTTTGTTTACATCGAGGGAACATGGCAAGAAGGGATTCATTTATCTTCTATCAGACTTAACTTTCAATATTTGACTTTATTTTACTCTTTAAGTTCAAAGAAGTGGAAAGATTTACTCCGAACTACTCCCATCCCTCTGTATACGATTTCAGACTTGAATAAATTTGGTGGCAAACATACTAAGATTAGAGTTTGTTTCTTGCGTATTATAAATTTTAATATACTTTTTGGTCAAGACTGAAAGGTTGAAGATGAACGATATTTGTAACTTTGTACCAAATGCACACTCACGGGCTTTTCATCAATTACAACCCCGTCAGGCCATTTAACACCAGTGCCATCTCAAATCCCTGGAATGCATACATCAGAGCAGCTGATTATCAGCGCTTTCCTGCTAGCATACAGACAACTTCTTACGCTGTCTATAACTGGTACTATTTTTACACCTGTGTGCAGTGAGGACAATACGTATAATGAGACTTTCCCGAAGATTCAACCTCGGACTAAAAACCAGCGGGAATCAAACTCACTGCCTTTTAATTGCATGTCAACTTCACTAACCACTCGACACTGCTAAGGTTCGAAGCCCGATTTGACCGTTATGTTTTTCCTTTGACAAGAAAATTTACACCGATGTCTCGTCTCGACTTGTGAATAAATTTTAATAAGTACTGATTTTGTAATCGGGAGCTGCAGGTGCTGTGCTATAGCTACCAACAAACCCCGCTGTGGAATATCATTCATTGCATATTTAATTTGATTACCATATCTTGCACTAAAATGATTTGTATCTGTAAAGTAAAGTTTCAAATACTCATTACTGAGCGTAGAGGAAATTAGGAGTAGAGTCCCAATGTTTTAAAAGGCATACTGCTTTGTGTGGTAGTTTGCCATTGCTTTCCACGCCGACTTTACTCTCGCCGGATCTAAAGGCATCTAGCTACCAATTCACTACTGGGTCGACAGGGAAGCCACGAGAAAAATCTGCCGGGAATGAAGGTTTGAACCCGGGGCTCGCAATTTGGCAGCCCAAAGCTTTACCGACTGAACTACCTGGCTTCTAACCTGGCGTTGTATGTGTACGGTTGGTTATATTCCACATGCCCCATCGTCAAACAAACTTCCCTTGTGAATGAAAATAAAGCTGGAATATTGTAAATTTTTGTAATTTATTCAATTTATAATCGTACGGGTTGCCGACTTCGAATTAACTTCTACCTTGTCATATTTCCTATTGTTCACGATTGGTACTCTTTTCAACTTGCAATTAAATCAATCCTACACCATCGTTTCAAAATAGAACATCATGCTTTACTTAAATGCTTCCGTAATAATCACCATCAGTATTAATTAATTAGCAAGCATTCGTTTTAAAGGTTTTGATATATTGCCAAAAGGTTGTACGTGTAATTCATTTCTGATAATTCATTATCAATGACATTTATCAATATTCTGGCCGATGTCCTGTTCTCTTTTGTGATTTAATGAGCTTTTCAGATCACATTAATGGCAATATAATATTAATAGATAAAAATATATAAATCGATAAACACAATAATTATGATAAAAAGATAAAAGACATATTGATTCTTTATTATTGAATCTATTGAATGCGTTATTGTTCCATTTTCTTGCCTTTGAAGATGATTTTCGATATCTTATTAATGTAGTTCCTTCTGTCTAAATATTGTGAATTCAACTTCCTACCAAATACAAAAACCATTGATAATGTGAAATGCTGTCTTGTAACTTCCTCTTCTACTAACTTTAAACATTTCTCAAACAGCTCTCCTTAACCCCGGATGTTATCCTATAAAGTTTGTTGTTGTAATTCTATTACAGTAGTTAATGCAGCTTAAACAATGTTATACTCAAGTTTGTGACTTCAACGAGTAGTTATTAAATGAAAGCTGTTTTATTTTCTATTTAGTACTCACGGTAAATTTACGTTCACTCTAGGATCTAATTTTAGGCATCAATGAAGCATGATGTTTTGGCTTGAACACCCCGCCCCTGCCACTCGAAAACGAAAAACGGAAATCGGAAAAAAGATTGGATTTTCCGCCCGTAAATCTTACGTGCCTCATTTTAAGAATTAAGAAAATTGATGGATACACAATACACATGTCGCGTTGAGCGTAGACGGAAGACAGTTTTAAAATGTATTGTCTTCATTTCTGCATCTTTAAAATTATGTATGTTCCAATTTGCCCTGACAAAAACAACGAAACCAGGTGAGACTTTTAACAGATATACACGAAAAACGTCATTAAAGTTGAATTCTGCACCGAACCCATCAATAAATATTTGGTGTACGTAGTTACTACAATGAAAGCAACGAGTTGCAATGATGATGTTTCTTGGTTTTTGTCCAATGACATGATCGATGTTATAATTCAATTTTTAGGCTGTAAACAGCAGCGAATCTAGAGTTCATTGAGGACATTTGTGTACATAGAAAAACTATGAAAATTTAACTTAAAATATGTATTATGCGTTTACACATTGCACCGAATCCATTAGTCCTGCTCTAAGGAGGGCTCTTAATTCTAAAATGCTCCTCAACTGCTTAAAAGGAGATAACAGATTCTGATTTGTGGTCTTTTAAAGAATCTTGTTTCCCCTTGGATACTAACAAAATTCGGCTGCCTGCTTTGTATTTTTTAAAACTGCGAACGGTAAAATAAATTCCTGTAAAAATGCTGAGCCTGAGAAAACCTCGACACACAATTTTTCTCTCCCTACTATCAATTGGTATGTGGTTACGTACCAGTAAGCTGGGGGTTTGATACCTGCAACAAAATGGTGGTATGATAATGTATCACTAATTCCATGTTCAAGCCAGGGAAACCAAGTTAAACTTTTGCTTAAAACTGAACCATGTATGTGAAACATTGACTGGATCTTTTCTTTTTCTTTTCTTTAAATTCAAAGGTACATGACTTACCTAACACTGACAGCACAGGTCCTTGGATCTCTACAGCCACTGTAACTGAGGAGGTAATCAGGATTTGGAAGACTGTTGTGTCTTTGTCTATTGTTGTTGTTGCTAGGTGACAAACTGCAAGGCTGAATTGTGACCCCCGGCATTGCAATAGACATGGAACGCATTTGACGTGTGGGAGAATCGGTGTCCATGTCCGGCGTTGGAAGGTGTAGTTTGGTTTTCTTTTTGTGATCGGAATTGTCCTTCATTTTGGATGATGTCTTCGGATCAAAGACCAGTTATATTGAATATAATCAACTGGAAATTATTCATTAAAGCGTGTCATCATTATTTATCTGTTGTAATCGTTACTTTTCAGAAGATACTGTAGAAACCTTTCTTGTAATCGATATTGATTGGTCAATAAAGCAACTCTGGCGTTGAATTTAGGGTAATAATGTTTCAATGTTTCTTTCGGTTCACGCTAGCTTCTAATAATATCACCTTCAAGCCGATCCAAATTTTGAATTATTTTCAAAAAGGGTAAAAGATGATGGTAATATAAAAGTTTAAATATATTGGATTTTGAAATAAATCACAACTTCAACTGTTTTATTGTCTTGGAAATTTCAGGACAATAAATTACAATCTGATATGCTCTCCAAGATTAACAAGACGTCAAATAGGAAAAGTTTTCCCGTTGGGATCTTAAATTGCCTTTAAAAATGTTACTGTCTTTTGTTTTGCAATGGTATTCGAAGAATGACGATATTGACCTTGACGAACATATTCTACACCAAGTTTGGGCCAATTACCAATGATGGGGGTTGAAACAAAATGGGTCGTAGTAAATATCAGAGCAGAGTTTCTGACAGCAATTTACATAAACCAGGTAGTATGACGTCAGTACACAGGTGGTATCCGTTTCATTGCAGCTCGGTGGTTTCTGAAGGTGTGGTCTGCAAACGTCTCTATTGCTTTTGTCTTATCTTTTTACTCTCTTGAAGAACGATCCTCGGGGAAGAATAGGTAAAGCCCTTAGAGATATCTGAAAAGGAAAAAAAAAAAAAAGATAAAAAGATAGAGAGAGAGAGCAATCGATCATTAGACCAGTAAATCACAGCGTATTATTAGGATTTATTTTTACGCCATGATGGCGATGCATTTCTTTTTACCTCTCAACGGACAGACAGATAAAAACGTTTACCGATTATTGCCTGCTTCAACGCATATGAAAATTGGAAAGCAATTCGTATACAGTTTCATGGTTTCATTGGCAAAAGGATGTTATCTAAAAAGAGATGTAGTATATAAACCGGGATATAATTGATGGGCATCATGTCTCCTTTTCCACATAACATTTTCCTTCTCCTCTCACCATTCCCATCCCCTCCACGCACACATTCATTCATTCCCATTGTCGTTATTATCATTAAAGTCACCAAAATTATCCCCACTAGAATCATTACCATTAATACCATCATCATCATCCTCACTTTCCTCTTATCTATCATTATCACCACCATTTGACTACCACCATCACCACCACCACCATCATCATCGTCATTATCATCAACATCGTCATCCCATTTTCCCTCCCTTGTTTATCTCTTCTCTAACCGTTCACATTTCTTTTATCATAAACACAATCCAATTCCCCTTTCTTCACTTTCTTAACCACCTCATCATCATACCATGATTCAAATTATTTGTTTCATAATATTCACACTTTTCATTGTCAATATTGTCGAATGAAAATTGATTTAGAGTTTATCACTATTGCAATCATAAACATACAACTTAATGGAATAATTCTAATGGAGATGAAATCGTTCCATTGATAATAATCGGAAACCATAATATCGAAGTTAAAACAAACCGAACCAAACCCATCATTGAAAACCAAGACTTCACAAATCGTAAAAGGGAAATACGTTAATGAAGCAAACAGCAACATCAACACGGTGAAAGCAAAACCAAGGAACAAGTTGTACTAATTGACACCATCCTTCTCAAAGCAACTGTTAGTATCCATACAATTTCAGTGAAACACGTCTTCATCGTTCAATGGAAGACATGCTCTTAAGCAAATCGTTGTACCCTTTCAAGACCTGCCAACTAACCGACCCTCCGAATAGGGAACGTTTATTCAAGTTAAGCAGGCGCTTTAGTCCGCTACTCATGGTTAACAGATTAAGAGGAAATCGAGAGTCCCAAACTGAAGATCTCATCTCACAACAGCGTGAGAACATTGCATTTCTAATTACTCCCTTTAAACTAACTCCGTCTTAAGTGTCATTACTATCAAAGGGGAATTAAGAGAAAGGTTGAAGAGTAATTGATTGATTGATGGGGCGATAAATGGTAGATGGATAGATAGATTTATTATGGATAGCTATCTAAATGTTTTGATGGTTGGATGGATAGATTGATGAATATATTTTTTTTGTTATATGTAAACATACTAATGGAAGCATGACATAGCAGAATGGATGGACACCACAGTGAGAGAAATTGGAAGAATGGCGGAGAACAGGGACTTGTTTCGGACAGCAGTGAGGGAGGCTACGTCCGGGAAGGATATGCCATGGAGGAAAAGAAGAAGAAGAAGAAGAAGATAGAGAGAAAAGATAGATAGAGAGTGAGCAAGCGAACGAGCGAGCGAGAGAGAAAGAAAGAATAGAAAAATAAGAGATGGAGAGATAGTGATAAAGAAATGAAAAGGTGGAGAGAGAAAAAGAGAGAGAGAAGGGATTAGATAGAAAGATAATAGAGAGAGAAATAGAGAGAAATAGAAAAAGAGATAGATAGACAGATAGATAGGTAGGTAGATATGTAGATACATAGATGCATAGATAGATAGAAGGCGGAAAAGGGGGGGGGGGGGGGAGATGATCAAGATAGTGGACAAAACGAACTGGCCCGAAAGCTTCGGGACAGTTGGCGGATCCGCCTCTCCTATAATGCCTCAGTGAGTTTTCCACCGTTTGACATTATCAATAACAATCCATTCAAGCACCGACCATTCAGCTCGATCATTAACTGACATCGAAGGACAAAAATATCCCCTAGAAAACATCAAATAGAATGGCACGGACAGCCCCATCCGTCTTGAAAACGAAATGAAGTGAAAACAGGCAAAGGAAATAACGACCTCTTAAGGGACGAATTGGAGAGGGAAAATAAAACCAAACCAAAACAAAACTCGGCCGAGACAGGAAACTATCTGAGTGATAGATGATTCTGTGGAGTATTTATCACAAGACAAACGCCTGCATTTAGTTCTCATCTTTCGCTATTCATCTTCGGCTCAGTGGCAACCTCTGTTTATACACATTATTCTATAGAGATACAGAAGAACGGCAATTGACGTGCTTTCAGTATATTGCCCTTTGACCTGTACAAGTTATTTAGATGACGTTGTAACTTGTAATACAAATTACACTTTTCTAGTGATTTTTCATTCACGTGACTTGCGCTTGCGTAAAATAATATTCAGCTATTATTGACATAGGTTGCTAGATATAATAAGGGTCATTTTATTCGCCATGTTGCGTACTCTCTAAGCTTTAAAACGAAAGGTATAATAACAAGACTGCTGTTACATCAATGCGTGTACTGCATAGCAATTATTAATTCTTCAGACAGTCATTACTCATTGATTTTAAGCATAAATAGAGACAATGATAAAAAGTGTCAATGACTCTACATTTCATCATCTATTTTAATGTAAATACAACCAACAAACACAAAACAAAAATTGCACATAGGTGTCAATAGGTGGAAGCCAGTCTTACCTCTACAGTAGACGACGTCAACTCTAACTTTTATTGTGATTAGGATAATTAATCATGCACTCTAGGCCAGTATGACCATCTATTGCTTTTGATTAGTTAAAGAGATCTTAGAGATACCAATTCCGTTCTTGCTCCCAAAATAGAGACACGCATACTTAGTTGATTAAATGCACTTTACAATCAAGCCAAGCATGATAACTAAAGGTATACGACAAGATGAAGATGTTTAATAAGAAAAAGATTAATGATAAAGAACTATAACATGATCCTGGCGACTAATTACATGTCTATTTTAAGGATGTTTTAATTAAAGAAGCTGTGGCAATAAATGAAATGCCAGTGACACCGATTATATCTGATAGTATCCAATTCTTCTGATAATTGCTGACTGGCTGTTATGAATATATATCAGCAAGGGGGGATAAGCGAGTACTTGTATTAGTTAATCAGTATGTTGTGACAGGAACAGTTTTGCACTGGTAATTAGAAGGTGATATCATGGTCGGTAGATAAACATATCTAGGTTTAAAGTTGGTACAGGATGACAGGGGCGAGGAAAGAGGCAGCGAAAAGGTAACAGATTCCACAGGAGAATGATATTATGGAGATAGACAACGGACAGGTCATGTTACACAGTTGGACGAATGAGTAGGGGTTAAAGAATTGTACGAGTCTTACTTAGCTATGCTGGGGTTTCCATGATAAAGACTATAGTTTCATATAATATAAATGTTAGCTTGCTTTTGCAAAAAATTAAGAAATAGATTAAATTTTTTATTTTTAAATCCAAACTATAATAATATACTTATTTCAGCTCTCTAAAATTATTAGAAAATACTACCCGTATCGTCCTTTGATATGCGTAAAAACGGCGTGTCCCAGATTTTGTGTTTGGCTTGAAAGGGGCTGGTCCTCAGTGAGTTAAAAAGGTTTGAGGTTGGGATTGGGGTTCAGTGACAAGGTGTAGAGAAAAGAACAGGAAGGGAAAAAAGAGTAAGAGAGATAGATAGATAGATAGATATAGAGAGAGGGAGGGGAGAGAGAGATAAAGAGAGAGACAGAGAGAGAGACACAGAGAGAGTCAGACAGACAGAGAGAGAGAGAGAGAGAGAGAGAGAGAGAGAGAGAGAGAGAGAGAGAGAGAGAGAGAGAG
>JASKDV010188749.1:0-11767 GCA_032466395.1 Aegires albopunctatus
TCTCTCTCTCTCTCTCTCTCTCTCTCTCTCTCTCTCTCTCTCTCTCTCTCTCTCTCTCTCTGTCTCTATCTATCTATATATATATATATATATATATATCGCTCGCCCTATCGCTTTTTTCTATTTTTCAACCTAAATGTAACTTCATTTATTTAATATTTAAGTTGAGTGTAGAGTTGTTATTTCACATTATTATATCTTTCGTTCTTCGACTTAAATAATTTCATAACTCTCACAATTGAAAGGTTCCATGTTTAGATCCGGTAGATGTGGAACCATTGAAAAGTTCTATGTTCAAATCCGGTAGATTTGGATCCATTGAAAAGTTCTATGTTCAAATCCGGTAGATTTGGATCCATTGAAAGGGTCAGATCTGGTCAGTATGCTTAGGTGGCTGTTTTTTGGTGGGTTATGTGTGAATGTGTATTGGATTTTTTTATGTTTTGTTTTAAAGTTCGGGTGGGGGTATTCATCGTGCAAATGTATTTGAACGTGTTTATCAGCATTATGGTATACAATGTATAAAATTGGGTAATTACCTTCCCTCTCTTTATTTACAGATCCACCAGTCATGACACCCAGTAAGTATCTTAAGTGGAATCTTTTATTGTTTTGTTTTGTCTTTGTGGACATTAAGATTAGTAGCCTAATCCAATTGGTAATACGTTGTATAAGTAAATTGTGACTTTGGGCCTACGTTTTAACTGTTTTGTGGAATTCTTATGTCGTTCTGTAGCTTTTGGGGTGTGGATGAAGTAAAGATTATCTGTAATGTAACCATTCGCAACGTTACTCTAGGCACCCGGTTGACTTTGTTGTTGCTGTGAAGAGTGTAGGACTTGAGCAAGGAACATAAGGAGAAAGAGAGGGCGAATGTGTGAGAGACAGAAAGAGAGAGAGAGAGAGAGAGAGAGAGAGAGAGAGAGAGAGAAAGAGAATGAGACACAGAGAGAGGGGCGAACACAGACACTTACAAACACGCACGCACACACACAAGCACACACACACACACACAGACACACACAGCCAGATAGACAGGAAGATAGTCAGACAGGCAATGGAACATCTAGAGATAGGGAGAGACAATGACTGAGATAGTGAATTACAGACGGAAGGAGAGAAAGATAAAAGACAGAGAGAGACAAGAGTTAACTTTGGATAAAGCTTTATTCAATACAACACTATATTATCCGAGTTCGTACCGCAAATTTGGTAGAGCGAGTGATTAAATCTTTCTTTTATAATGAAATTTACCTCGTAAAGTTATCACAAGTTGCTGAAAGATACGCGATGGAAATAAAGAAAAAGAAAAACAAAATCGATGAGTAAATTAGACCAAATCTATATAACAAGTCTGGCCAAGTTTAAGCTTCTTTACAATTCCAACACATTTGAACTAACAGGAAAGTACAAGAACTCAATAGTTTCCATCGAAGACAGCTTGGATAAATACTTCCGATTGATCATTCAGGAATTACCAACCAATGGAAAATCAGCAACAAAATACCAAGCTCTCCCTGAGGCATTATGGGTAGATGGAAAGCTGTTGATCACAAGTTGAGAAGAGCTCCAAAATGCCTACTAACCAGGCCATACAACACGACTAAGGAGTTGAAGGCAAATAATTAGAGAAAGGCAGAATACCGTCCGTTTAAGAAAAGCAGACAATCCTAAACAAAGGGCACGATATTTCAACCGAAGATAGGTAGAGGATACCGCTCAACGATTCTCGAGAGTTCGTTTCTGTGCTCCAAATTGAACCGTCTCAGAATTACTTGATTTGGGGTCACAAGAATTATCTTAGTAGACAAGGTCGCACAACGTCATTTTCTTAGTTGTCTTCAAACTAATTATGCTTTTATGTTGGCATTGACATCACTATATTAACATCTTCGTCGTCATCATCGTCAACGCCATGTGCGCACCATCATGAGTAGTACATACTTCGTTTTTTTTTTTAAAGACGAAAACGTTTAATGGAATCTTGCTCTTTGATGTCAGATTTATATATCAGGTGTTAAAAAATCAACCTGTAAAGATTTTGACGATAAAAATATCTTCATCTATAAAGAAGAAGAGGGTTTGAGTAAAGGCAAAACAAATCACCAACAAAAAATGGAAAGATATGAGTGTAAAAGCCTTCGAAAAAAAAAACCAAAATGTAAATAGTAAACGCCTAACAAACGTTCGTAAAAACAAACTAATAGGTGAAAACCTCTGGGAATACATCAAAAGCTGATATTCGTCGCAACAGATATAGGTCTAGCCAACGTAATGAAGACAACAAATCCAACTCATTTGATGCCGACAAAGCTAACCTACTTAACAACCATTTCTGCTTTGTTTTCACTCAGGAAGACAAAGTCCAGAAATAGATTCTAGAAACAAATCAAACTTGCCTGATATCGAATCACTACTAAAGGAATTTGAAGAGCACTCACTGAACTAAAGCCACACAAAGCATCAGGTCCAACTAGCTCGTCTCCTTCAAACATTCGCAGATAAACTAACGCGGGCACTAGCCAAACTTTTCCAAATATCGTTTGATGCTGAAGCTATACCCAATACCGTATAAAAACATTCTGGCTATGCAACCAGTCTTTTAAAAGGATAACCGTGGCAATGCAGCTAACTTTACTATCATCCAATCTCATTGACATTGTCATGTATTGGCTGTAAACTCTTTGAGCACATAGGGCCGGTGTTAGGTATTGCGACGACCAATTTAAAAACTTGATGGCACTGCCCATGGGTTCCTACTCTGCAAACTAAATTTCTTTTATCTATGTTCATATTACTTTCAGTATAAAATAAATACAAAAAATTAAATGCTTTATTTGTATCTAAATTTTGAAAGACAACATGAAAGTTTTTTGTTTTTAGAATTTTTTTGTTTTGTTTGAGTTGTTTTGTTGTTGTTGGGTTTTTTTTTAATTTATATATATGTATCTTAGGCGACGTATCAGATAACATTAATGCCATCTAAGGCTCAACGCAAACGCCACCATCGTCGACAGATATCAAGTTCAGAAGGCCCCAATAAATTGGTAATGTCCAAAAATAACAAACATGGAAAGAAAAACGGCAAATTGAGTTCAGCGTATCGAAATGTGGTGCCATTTTGATCACAAACTGAATAACCGATCCAATCAAATTACATTCTCCATGGCCATTATCCTCTAAAAAGTTAACTCAGCAAAATACCTTGGTGTAGATCTCAAAAGACCTAATGTGGAGCAAACACACGGCAAATACGTGTAAAAGGCGAGTAGTACAATCGGCTATATCATGCGGAACGTAAGAGAATGTCCAAAAGAGACCAGTATTGAAATATGCCAATGCTGCATGGGACCCCCATCTGCAGAAAAATATCAGAAGCGTTGAGAAGATCCAACATAGACTTATCCTTTACAATTTCTTTCACGACCTGAGAGATCGGATGATTTTTGTGAGAGCATGGGTCTGAAACCATTACACTTTAGGCGAAAAAGAAACCAATGCATCACAATATTATACAACATATTCAATAACATCAATGAAATTATAAATATGACTGGCTGGCCCATTGCAACGTTGCTTGCAATGAATAATCAACTGTAATGTTAAAAAATTAGAAGCAGTGGAAGAAATGCCTAGTAAATACCGAATCTATCCAAAAGTGACTTTTACCTACGCCGAATTGTTTTTCCTTACTTTTCAATTAAATCTAATAATAAACTTACCAAGAACTAAATTCTAGTTTTTTCATACGCGCAGATTTAATTATCAAACCATTAAACATTGCAACTATCATTGTGTGGCTAACCCGGCCACTGTGTGTTAGTAATCCAAGCGGCAAGTAGAGAAGTAACAATGTTAGCCGTGGCGAGAGTGCCTACTTGAAATTGATAGAGTTTTATCTAAATTCTAAGTAATGCATGTTTCATAATTACGGTGCATTAAGACCATGCAACTTAGAGATAGATCTATAACAATTTACTACTCCGATTATATTAATGATCACGTCGAACATTTTTAAATAAAGCCAATAAATATTGATAGAAATTAAAAAAGAAATATTAAAGTAAGAAAAGGTATAAGCATATCTATTGCTAATGAGTAAACAAGCGTTCTTAATAGCGCGTTCCCGCCAAATGTGCTCAATGCGCTTTACAGAGTTTCCCTGGCTGGCCATTGCAATCTAAAATCCTTCTCAACTCCCGGAAGGTATCCAGAGGTACGTTCCGATGAAAGGCGCTTCACTCTAGCATACTGACAAGATATTCCTCGACCTATAGTCAGGTACCGGCCAATGAGGAGATGCATGTAGAGTCTTTCACAAGAACAACATCGCGTCCAATCGGAATTCGAACCTGGGACCTTTCGATCACCTGCCTAAATGTCTACCACTAGACCACGATGTCACGCTAAATGAGCTTCTCACAATAGATAACAAAATTATTATTTCGAAAAAATTTTCCCGTCCTATTTATTAATGGTGTGGTTTCAAAGACTGCCAAATTAAAATAGTGCATATTATTTACCTTACACGTTTATTATTAGTAGTAGGTTAGATTACATGAGATTAGATTAAATGAGATTAGATAAGAATTTAGATCAGATTACATGGTTTCCAAAACTTGTTTTTCCTAGTAATATTTCGAATTGACATAATTATACGATTTTTAATGTCTTCCCTGTTTTCTGCTTCCAGGAGTGCAAATTTCAGGGAGAGAGTTTGTAAACCGCAATGAAGCCATTACGCTGGTGTGCAATGCTACAGGGGGACCACAAATACCCGAAGAAGTTGATTGGTTCAAGGATGGGGTGAAAATTGATAATGGCAGTCCGAGATTCAAACATGTTCTGATAACCAAATTCAGAGAACAAAAGGTAAAACGGTTTTGATAGTGCAATGCTATAACTTTTGTAGCAGATCTTTCCGTCAAGAGCCCCCGCCGGGAGCGCACGGTACCCATGCTAGCGCGTAGTAGATCAACTCTTTCAATTTATAGTAGATCACCTCTATAATTTTTGTAGAAGATCAACTCTATAAACTTTTTGATAGATCAGTTCTAACTTTCGTACGGTAATTAGGCAATTCTGTAAATTGTGTAGTTGTGTGATGACTGTCATGGTTGAACAATTCTATGACGTTTGTATTTGTGTAATCCTATGTCTTATATAGTTGGGCAATTATACAACTCATATATATATATATAAAAGAGGAGAGGGTACACACATGTCATTGATCTCCTCCGAAACCACTGATTGAGCAGCTTTGGGATTTTCACATATCGAACTGTCATTATATCTCCCAAATAATATGGTCGAATAAAATCTTAATAAAATTATGATGTAAAAAATGACATCTTTGAAGACTGCTTCTGGCCGTTTTACGACAGGTCACATGTTCCGATTTACGGCAGTTCATAGTTCCGATTTACGGCAGTTCATAGTTCCTCTTGGATTTGAATACACCGACCACTGAGTAGTACCGAGCCTTCTGGATTAGAAATTAGATCTAAAATAGAGAAAAACATAGTGGGCATACTTTGACTACATCTAGATCTATTGATCTCTTGGTTTAGATCATAGTCTAAATACAAAGTCTATGGTCTACCCAGAAACATTAGATCTAAAATCGAACTGAATCTGTTCATCAAAATTCTAGCGAGATCTAATCCAGATAGATCTATCTAGATTTTGATTGCAGTCGTGCAATTCTATGACTTTCGTAGTTACAGTTGTGCATGTGTATGACTTTTGCACTTGCGCAATTCCATGACGTTTATAGAATTTTATGCTTTGACTTGTGTAGTAGTTCAGTCTATACCTTTTGTAATTTTGCAATTCTATTATTGTATAGGACTCTTTCTAGTAATTCAATTCTATGAATTATGCAATTTTCTTTTCAATTCAAATAACTATTGTTGTACTTTTAGTTAAATTCAATTACTTTTGTAGGACTCTTGAAATGGTTCAATTTAGTATTATATTATATTTATTTTTCTCGTAAGTGTTTCTTCAATTATTTCCAAGTTTTCCTCCTGGTACATTTAAAAAAAATAGATCTCCATTCCTCCGATGATCTTCATCTGTTTTCCCTTGAGACACTACGGAGACTATGTAAATACAAAAATATGTCTCACTATTGTCATTTCCTTGTTTTTGTCCCCATGGTGTTCACTATGGTTATCTAGGTAATGTATTCTTATCTTCCGTGAATATCTTTCTGGCAAAAGTTCATGTAAACTCATCAAGATAATGAGCATCTCTCTCTCTCTCTCTCTCTCTCTCTCTCTCTCTCTCTCTCTCTCTCTCTCTCTCTCTCTATCTCTCTCTCTCTCTCTCTCCTTATACACTTACAGACAGAGTACGGGTATATACAATATGTAAATACAAATACATGCCGCTGCTCACTAGATCTTCCTTTATAAGTGTAATTCATTCCCATGATAATTATTTATACATGTTTGTTTTTGTTTACAAGGATAATGCTCTCATCAGTCAACTCATTATAGAAAAGTCCAATGAGAGAGACACTGGCAGCTATGTGTGTCGCAGTTCAGATCGAGAGATTGACAAACTGGAAGTCACAGTTCTTATAGGTGCGTACCGACTGATTTTGCTGGTTATCGATTCTAACATGTGTTTTGGTGAAGATTATCTCGTCTCAAAATCTGAAACGTTTTTTAAAATTCGTACCGTATAGTTAGAGAAACCAAAGGGCGGTATGATTGCTGGGCCGCTTGTTATGAATAATGACTGTGTTGTTCTTTTTCTTCAAACCGTTGTGACCTGACATTATCCTCCCTCGATGGTAAAAGAGCTGATTGACGTAATAATACTGCCATCCCTGCTAGTATGTATCACGTTTGTGCTATTTTAATTTTGAATTCTTTGAGATATAGGAATGAGGAAGGTGAATGGTTATAGGGGTGGAATAGGGTGTGTGATATCTTAGGACGAGTGATGGTGAAGAAAGATCCAGACTTTTCTGGAGATCGATCATTTTTGGTGTGCATGAGATCCACTTACAAGAAATTGATTTGCTTTTGTTGATTCTAGTAAGTGGGTTAAGCCATGATGGATTAATTAAACAGCGATATGGCCAACCTATGGCGCATGCGCCACTACAAAAGCTCATCTGAAACCGTACGACAAAAAGTTGGCGCAGGGTAGTATGTAAAAGATTGGCCACTCCTACTATACAGCTTTTCTTTTCCAGCAAAATTCCAATGCATTCTAGGCATTTTATTTTTCCATTAAACATTTTTGGTTGGCCAAGAACTTTGTTTTCCCTTCTGAACTGTGTCTGTAAATCTGTAAATCTGATAAAATTGCCTTTTGATGAAGGCGTGGTCATCCGCTAAGATCTCAATAGAAATAGTTCAAAACTCTATACATGTATTGGCAATATACTGCTTAAACTACCCAATCACGGCCGTCATTATCATCATCACGGCTGTCATTATCATCATCACGGCCATCATTATTGTCATTGCCATCGGTATCGTCACCATACTATTGTGGCGATGTATCTCAGAGTAAGAGTAGAAAGAGAATGTTATTTCCGTTTCCTGAGGCCTATCATTCATTCAGTGTGCATTATTTAAAATTGGTTTCGCTTGACACTCCGAACCGCTTGAGTATAAATTTAATAAAACACCTCAATCATGAAAACGAAACAATTGTATTGATAATTTATTTATTGCAGAATTTATTTCTAAAATAGCTACTTTGTCTGGTCATAAAGTTGATAAGAATTTAGAAATTTAGAATTATCTGTCGGGGAGGATCATATTATAATTCAATGTCTGCCCCTCCGCATTTATGGTACTTAAATTTTATGTCAGTAAAAGTCTTTAAAAGGCGAAGTCTTGATGGTACATGTAGTAATATTTTATTTATATTTCATTGTCATAGTATTATAGTATTTATTCAAGGAACGGCATCTCAAACCCGACTCTAACCTCTTGTTTATTTATTTATTTTCCCCATGTGTTGAAAAGCAGCCGACACAACTAATGTGAAGAGAGGTAAGTCCCTTTTACCTTAGTGTTTGCCTTTATGCTTAAATTTTGTTTTGATTTGTTATTTTCTGGGTAGTTTTGGGTCTGGTATTAAATGTTATATGCGGTTGCTAAATAATTAATGCCCTTTGTTTCACAGCCCACGTCGTTAAATCGACCTGAATTTTTTCATAACAACACTTATATTCTTCAAATTTTTGTGTTGAAAATATCATAGAGTTTCGTTCATATTCAATTTCATTTAACTTTTCATTTTTAATTCACACCTATTCAGGGCATTTACAATACATGTAGTTTCTTTACACTGCCACTTGGTTCGAAATGTGTAATATTATTATCTGGTTAATTTCTTACTGTTAAAAAAATGTCCGAATATTTATATTGTGACATTAGTCCTATCATTTTCATATGAATATATTTATACTTTTACACTAATATATCTAGATCTTGGGGTGATTTGCTTTTACTTTTGAAAATGATCTTGGTCGTGGTGATAATTTTGTGACAGAGACCTTATCCAAAGAAAAGGCTTTCGCGTTGAAGGGAAATTTACAAAGAAAAACTGAAATTTTCGAACAGTTAATCATTTGAATCGTCTTGCATCAATGGGAAAGCAATTTTTTCGTGAAGAAAAAGACTTCGTTGCGTTGTCAACTTACAAAGAGGTTCCACAGATCAGGTTAAGTTAAGAATCGTTGACCGAAAAATGAAACATCTGGGGAGTTTTCAGGTTTAAACCCAATTATATTGAAATTGCTCTGCCACATTAATTATGCAACTGATGGCTTTGAAATTTAACATTTCATTTTTCTGTGAATATTTGCCAATATTTGTCAAATATTATTGAAATACGTCTCTGTGAACTTCATATCATATAGGCACTCAAGCCTCGAAACATTTTTCCGGATACCTTATCTGATGTATTCATGCTTTTTTATTATTATTATTATAGTTGTTGTTTTGGATGATGGATGAAATTATGCTTTTCTTTCTTTTAATTTGGTCTTTGTTTGTATAAACGATGAGAAATATTTTAGGTTTATAATTTCTTTCCTTTTAGATCATTTTTTCAATTGTACCCCTCGCAATATTTACATGATACATGATACAGAAATTGTTTTTAGTGGGGTTTTTTGTTAGGTTTTTTCTTTTAATTTGTGTATATGTGTATTTTTGATTGTCGATTTTGGTGGTTTGGTGTTATTTTGTTTGTTTGGGATTTTTTTATTGATTTTTTTTTTGAGGGGGGGTGGGGAGGGGCCGGGGGGGGGGGGGGTTGTACTTTGTTATATGTCGGGATTTTTTTTTTCCTTGTAGAAGGTTCTCTCTTTAATCTCTTACTTCCTTATATTTTCCCTTCCACCTCATACCCCTGTCCTTACAAACCCTTTTGAGTCTGACCATTCATTTACCACTTTGTATTGTGTCACCGTGGCCATCGTTTTCTGACCAACATTCTTGATCATCACCCCTAGTAGTATTGTTTCATTGTGGCCCATCTTCTTTCACAATATTCATCTTCCTGTTTCCTTCGTTGCGGTGTATCTATTGAGAACTACATCTATCTCGGTCGTTCAATTTGATAAGCAGCAGTATCTAAGACTGTTTTGTTTTGTTTTGTTTTTTACTGCTGGTATATTTAGTGGTTCCCTTTCCTTATTGCTTTCGGCCTGCTCTACTAAAGAACTTTACTTACTGTCTGTGATGGGATTACACTAGGAACGTCTTTCGGTACGTCCTTCTGTGCTGGTCAAGGGATCCAAAAATAAATCCGCTTGATCCGGTATCCTCGGTGCTGGTCATGCCTGCCGCAGTTATTTAAAATCGCTCACTAGTACAGACAATTATTTTAAATCGCCCACTTTTACAATAAGGTATTTAACAATCGCCCACTAGTACAGTCAGGTATTTAACAATTGCCCACTAGTACAGTCAGGTATTTAACAATCGCTCACTAGTACAGGCAATTATCTAACAATTGCCCACTAGTACAATAAGGTATTTAACAATGGCCCACTAGTACAGTCAGGTATTTAACAGTCGCCCACTAGTACTAGTACAGACAATTATCTAACAATTGCCCACTAGTACAATAAGGTATTCAACAATCGCCCACTAGTACAGTCAGGTATTTAACAATCGATCACTAGTACAGGCAATTATTTCAAATCGTTCACAAGTACAGTCAGGTATTTAACAATCGCTCACTAGTACAGGCAATTATTTTAAATCGCCCACTTTTACAATAAGGTATTTAACAATCGCCCACTAGTACATTCAGGTATTTAACAATCGCCCACTAGTACAATAAGGTAATTAACAATCGCTCATTAGTACAATTGGGTATTTAACAAGCACTCACTATTATAATCAGGAATTTAACAATCTCTTACAAGTACAGGCAGTTATTTAACATCGCTTAACATTACAAGCAGTTATTTAACAATCGCATATATGTAACCAAAGAATAAACTAAATGATGTCATAGTTAAATTGTTTTTGCCAGAAAAAGATACTTTCCTGAGCGGCAAAAGAAACTGTCCATTTTTCTCGTGGGAAAATGTCTTTTTTGTAATACCAAGTAAAATGTATTGACCACAAACGTTTTGCCCATGTTGTGTGATAAGCGATTTTCAATTAAATCAATGGCCTTACGATTATCGGCTTCACCAGAGCAGGATAGAATTCTGAATGCTGTGAATTTTTCCCTTCATGAAATATTTCAAATCCAGATAAATCCACGTGTACATATATTTATTTTATCATGTGGAGTGGTGCAAAATGTATTGATGATATTGTTTTATGTCCTCTATCTTTTCAGGTACCATCTCTAAAGAGAGGACAGGAGAAGAAATGGATTATGGAGACGGTGGTGAAAGCCATGGCAATTCCTATGTGTTTTCGTGTCTCGTTTTGATTTTTTCGGTTCTTACATCGGTGATAAGCTGTCAGTTCTCATGACACCATATTGATCAAGATCCTGGAAAAGACTGGCTATAAAACTAGTGTTCGACTTCTCTTTTTCACTTTCTCATGAATGTTATAATTTTGGAGTAAGAATGATAATGAATTGATAAAATGAAACCAGTAAATAGGAAAAAATGAAAAGATGATATCTGATTAAATGAAAAAGAAATTTTTGTAGTGAATGGTCGGGAACGATTGGATTTTAAAGCGAATACCATTAACTTAATGGCAAAGAGAGTGAATGCTTTGTTTCGTATTTACTTCTCAACTAGCAGTCGTAATAATATAACGATCTATTGTTGAATTGCGTTTGTTATGTCAATCATAACCTATGCTTGTTATTGTAGTTATTATAATCCTTTGGTTGCAAATATCCTTGGGTTGATTTTTTCTGTTCAGGGAATCACGGCATTGTTGTTAGAATGTTGTTTTATAAAAGCTTGCTTATCGTCAGTCTAAAACTGCAATAATAAGCTGTTTACCATTGCTTTGATTCATTACAATGACCCACAGTGTCTATCACCACACCAGCCAGCCTATTTCTGGAAATTGAGATATTCGTCTGACCCTGAATTCATAAAACTGCTAAGATTTAAACGTAATATTTCCTCTTTGATGTCAGTATTGCAGCCTATCTTTTTGCTTATTCGATATACTTCTATGTACATAAACACTAGTGAGTATAGATAAAGACACATTATGTTTCTCCCACACAATATTATGATCAGATACATTCTCTCTCTCTCTCTCTCTCTCTCTCTCTCTCTCTCTCTCTCTCTCTCTCT